>PVKN010024344.1:0-14471 GCA_004027915.1 Capromys pilorides
TGCCCTTTTATACTTGAGCATATCTCTTTTAGGGTAAATCTTGATGATTAGCTTAGAATTTCATACTTACAAAAATCCTAGTGTCCTTAGTATATCCCACATTTTTAAAAGTTCTACAGTATATTGAAAGTACAGAAAATGATAAGATTATCCTTTGAAGATATTAGGAAAAGATGGTAGGAGCTGAGATAAAATAAGTTACTTGCTCAGGACTGAGTTGTGCAACTTCTTCCTCTTTTAACAATTCCAGTTGTAAGTAAATGAAATCCAGTAGCCATTCTACCATTCTACCAATGTAAGAAATATTTTAGAGTGAGAGGTTTAAAAACCCAATCTTATGGGGTTTCTGCCAAAGCAAAATTTGCATGAACATAGTATTTGTATTCATTTGAGGATTTGCTTTTTTTAAAATAGAGAAATGTTTAGGAATATGATGGGGTACAGAGCAGGGGTAATTCTAGAAAATACAGTTTGCCAGAATATGTCTTGTATTTAGGCAGTTATGAAGCAGGACTTTAAAACTAAGCATATCATACACTGGAATTTGATAGTGAGAAATCTCCTTATAGAGGCAAAAATCTGAGTCTCATTTCTTTAATTTCCTGGTAGGTAGTGACCACTGTTTGCTGATTAAACTTTTCTTTTTCCAATACAGATAACTATGAAGATGGTGCCAAAAATGCTTTCTCCTTTAGTTAAAGACTGGGCTCCCAAAGCATTTATAATTTCCTTTAAATTGGAGACTGACCCCTCCATCGTCATTAGTCGTGCTCGGAACGCTTTGGAAGTCTATCAGCATCAAGTGGTGGTGGCTAATATCCTTGAGTCAATACAGTCTTTTGTAGTTATTATAACCAAAGATTCAGAAACCAAGTTATTGCTATCAGAGGAAGAAATAGAAAAAGGCATGGTGATAGAACAGAAGATAGTAGATAATCTTCGATCTCAACACACAGCTTTTATATGTGACAAAAACTGAACTCAAAAGGTCCTGTAGGATTAAAAGTTATTCCATGGACCAGAGCTTTATAGAGTATAAGAACTAAACTAAACCCTTTAGCTTCATAAGGACAAAGGGAAGAGTAAAATCTGTGGTGTGCACGAAAGTATGGGTTATTTGTCTTAATGACTGGACCACCCAATAAAATTACCTGAATGTTATCTAGACTTAAAAGTTGATAGAACTGTATATCACCTTTAAATGAAGTCTTATTGGAAATTATATATTCCACAAAATATAATGGAGGCTAAATGCTGAATATCAGCTGCTTTATAGTATAGAAAGAAGATGATGGATGCATGAGTGGGCATGCGTTGAAGATGAAATATTTAGTAAACACCTACTATGTTTCAGGCCCTAAGATAAGTGATAAGAATTAAAAAGATCAATAAATATGACCTGTTTGGGAAATGGATGTAAAAAAGTTTAATAAAGTGTGTGCCCACAAAGTGACACAGAGAAAGGATGTTTTAGAAATTTACTAAAAATGAAAGACATTTCCTGAACGTAGATGATTGCCTGTAGACTGCAGAGCTTCCCACCACATTTACCCTTTGTGTCTTGCACTAGATTTACTTCACATTTGAACAACAATTTACCTCTCAAGTATTTTAAAACTGTTTTTGAGGTAAACTTAACAGAGGCTTCCTCCCAGTACCAGGCAGGGACCAAGTGGTGAGGTCTGTCCTGTGGTAAAAAGTGTGGAGTGTGGAGACAACTGAGCCAGCCATGCTGAAAGGGAAAAACTTTGTAAGAGAATTTGTTCTTTTTAAAACTTTGTTCCTCTGAAGCTGCCTAGCTCTGTAACTGCTTCTGGCTTTGTAATTACTTTTTTGACCCCTGTAATCAAGAAACTGTAACCAAACATACAGGATACCTGGCTGTACTATGTGCCAAGCTTGATAAACTGATATTAATTTACTCTTGTAACCAATGATCTCTCCATGCTAGCTAATCAGAAGAACTGCCAGGCTGTTCTGTCTCATCCTTGTGCATCATATAAAAGCCCTAGACTACTCGAGATCTGGGCCTGATAGAGTGATCCCAATCAGTGCCTGTTGACATGAGTAAGTCTGCCTCCAAATTTCGGTGTTTCTACTTGCCATTGCTGTGCCACCTATTAGCTTTATAAACTCAGGCACATATCTTCATCTTTTTCCTCATGTGTAATAGGATAATCTTTCTGCAAAGTGGTATTGTTGTGAGAATAAGTAAAACAAAATAAAGGGGAGTGTCTGGTGCTTGGTAGTTCACATTTGTAGACGGTTGAGATTATTATTTTTCTTAGCAACACTTGTCCAGTGTCATATGGGAGCTCTGCTTGATCCTTTAGTGCTTAATAGCTCAAAGCTCTTTTCACTCATGAGTTTGAGTGTGAAAAAAGTAAACATTCTACATTAGAAATACAATGCAGGATCCCCTCAGTGATCTGTAGGGTGGACCAGAATACAATTTAGAAAGCTGCCATTAACTACATTAATATTTTATTTAGGGAGTAAGCACATAAGCTTAGTGGGCGAAGGGACCGAGTGCTTGCCTACCATGCTCAGTGCTCTGGGTTTAGTTCCCACCACCACCAAATAATACAGTTCATGCCTGGCATGTTGGCACAGACCTGTAGTCCCAGCTATAGAACAGGCTCAGGCAGGAGTATCACAAGTTTCAGGGAGGCAGCTTGGTAGAGTGCCCGTGGGCTGATCCCCCGCCATACAATTCACAATATTTGGGAGTTCAGTGCATTCTGCAGCCAACAGAAATAATGAATTTTATTAAGATGTGAACAGAAGTGGCAAGATAAGCACTTGGGAGGCGGAGGCAGGAGGATCAATGTGAGTTCGAGACCAGTCTGGGCTACAAAAATGAGCTGAAGGCCAGCCTGAACTGCATAGCGAGACCCTGTCTCAAAAAGACAAAATAAAAGTGGCAAAATAAATATTCCATTAAAGCAGAAAGTATAACACAGCAGAGGAAAAATAATTACAGTAGCCAAGACTTCCGGAAGGAGTAGGTATTTGAATATGAATTTTAAATGAAGTAGAGGTCCAATTTACAAAACCTCAAAAGCAGTGGTGGCTGCAGTGTTGATGAGGCAGGAAGTAAAGACTGATTTTCCTCCCTACATTTATACCCTCATGGGGATGATGATACTTGTTTCAATGTTAAGTTAGAATAAAGGATTAAAGCTGGCAGAAATCTCATGATTATTACATCTTGTGGGAAATGCTTTTTGTTCATGCCCAAAAATTCCCACCACAGGGAATCCAATTGTTTTCTCCCCCAGTCTGTAAATACTTAAAAAAAACAGTGTAACAGTGTTTACACAAGTAAAAATTCCAGGAGAGAGGAGAGAGAGAGAAATTGAAGTGTTTAAAGAAAAAACCATGAGTCAAAACAAATGAACTTGACCCAGACTGGGGTGGCCAAGAAAACTTTAAGATGACACTGAAACAAATTAAGTGGACTGCAGGTTGTGAGCATTTAGATCAGAGAAAAAGTTTTGCACAGGATATGTTGCCAGAGGGAAAAAGTGAAGCACTTACATAAAATACGGACTAAGATCCATCCAGACAGTTCATATAGAGTCAGCAAAGGTTTGGAAAGATTTGTAATTAGAATATGACAAAGAAATGTACATAAGGGGCTGGAGAGATAGCTCAGTAGAATAAACGCTTGGCTGGCAAGTGCAAGGACCTGAGTTCAATCCCGGTTCCACAAGAAAAAAATTAAAAAGTACATAATGTTAGGGGTACTAATCAAAGTCACCCCAAAACTGAGTGAAGTGAGCTCTGATAAATACCTACAGTCTTGACGTCGGGGCAGGGAGTGACATTTAACATGATGAAGTTTTGTTAAATTATGTGGCACTTAACTTTATTTTCACATTACATAGTAACATAGGACTCACCAAAGTTGAATTTCCAGTGCTTAGGACTTAAGGGCTTCGGCCTTGGTGATAATTTCGGTTAGTCTGGTTTATTTTTGCAATAAGCTGTTTGCAAAAGTGTAATTTCCTAGGCAACCCAGGTGATTAATGGCTGTTCTAAGCCTAAAATTCAGAACTCTAGCCCTGTATCCTTCCCTTTAAAGATGGTTTAATTTAAAGAAAAATCTAACTTAAGTAGGCTGGTGGGAACATACTCAACTAGAATATCGGATTACAAGGGGTGGCAAATCAGTTGCAAATCCTGGCCGCTAAATCACTCTGGTTGTTAGTCTCTAGATCAACCGGATGAGCCGTTCGAACGATGCAGCAGGGAGCGGTCACCCTCGGTGCGTAGGCCAATGGTGTGCGCCGTAACAATGGTCCTGGCCGGAAGTGCGAGCCCTGGCGCCAATGGCCTGCGTCGTAGCCATGGTTCCCGCCGGAAGGACGCCTTAGCGTCGTGCGGCTGGCGCGGTTGCTATGACGCCCCGGCTGCGCAGGCACTTGCGGCTAGAGTCCCTTGGAAGTTTGCGCGGCCGGGGTCCCTCTCGATACCCTGCAAGAGAAAATTGTTGGATTTGTTCCTGAAGTTCGGATTCAGCCTCGAGAAGGAAAGCCTTTGTTCTCCCCGCTTTCCAGCCTTTCACGTTCTTGCGCTTCTCTCCCGAGGATGGCCCGACGCCACTGGAGGAACGCCTTTCGGCTCGGCATTTCCAGCCCCAGCCTGGAGTGACTCTGCCGCCAGGATTCTCCTGTTTTTCCGAACCCAGCTGCCGTGGGCATCCAGTATTAGGATGCGGCTTTTATTTAGAGAGCGGCTTAGGGCACCCTCAGTGAGTTAGGCGTTGCTTTTCTCCTTTCTCGGGTGAAGAGGCTGCCCCTGACAGATGACGGCTCCTCCGAGGCCAGGCTCTACAAAGTCCACCGAGGCACAGTCTACACCAACTTGTAGGCTCCGGAAAAAAGGACTACCGTCTCCTTTTTTGACCGATATTCGTCTCGCAGAACCTTGAACCCCGATGAAGCTTTGGAGGCCCTTGGTAACCTCAGCGTCAGAGGTCATTAAGTCAGTCACTTTTGCCTTTCAAGCTCCAATTTCACCCACTTCTCTCATTGCTCTGAGCACCGGTTTCTTCGTTCTGTTCATCCCACGACCATTTTCCCCTTCCGTGTTCGTACTGCACATTATGGAGCGTTCGTTCGTCTCTACCACTTCTGTCCTTTGTAGATCACCTCCACCTGCTTTCCTGCTGTGATGCTTTGTGTGCCTACGTATCTCACATTTTCTGAGTTTCTTTGCACCATGTTGAGTACTTTGTGGGGTAAAGTACAGACTGGAATGGAAAAGTGTTCATTGGTAAATGCACCGTACTGCTGACTGTGTCTTGAAGAGGGAGGCAAAAATAGCGGGTTTGAGCACGTTGTACGCTTATAGAGAGAAAGAAAAGCAAGCAAGCAGTTGCTTGTCTGTGATTAAATATTAGACTAGGCAACCATGTTAGTGACGTGTTTATAACTTGTGAAAATATAATCCAAAAAATTATTATATAATAGAGAATTTCAGCTTTAGGCCCATGTGAACCAGCACCTGGGGATGACAGTTACTGAAGGTAAGAGGCTGGAAACACCGTGCCTGTTCTGTGTGTTAGTTTCTGCATCAGAAAGCATTGTTTTGGAGGAGTGATGACAAATAAATATTTTTACCAAGTAAGCAGGCTCAGTAGTCTACTAGACTTATAGATGGACTCTAAGATTAATTTTTTATTCCCCAGAACTGGGAATTGAACTCAGGCCTTTGCACTTGCCAGGCAAGTGCTTATCCTGAGCTACCTCGCCAGCCCCCAATTAATTCATTAAATAGTAAGTAAAATTAATTTGGATCCTTCGGGTCAGCCAAATAGCACAGCAGATTAAAGTGCCTGCAAGCAGGCACAGGGCACCCAGAGTTCAATTCCTGGGCCTGCTGTGCCAGCCCCGCCCTGGGGCATGTTGAGAGGGCAGTTGAGACTGGGCATGGTGGCTTGCCTGTAATCCAAGCTCTTAGGAGGCTGTAAACAGGTGGATTGCTACAAGTCTGATCTAATAATGAGACCCTGAACACCCTGTAGAACCTTCCCTGAAATACAAAAAGAAAAAAATTGGACCCAACAAAATTTTGTTATTGTTGTGATGATGATGATGATGATGATGATGATGATGATGATGATGATGATGATGATGATGATGATGTGCTTGCAGGCACTTTAATCTGCTGAGCTGTTTGGCTGGCCCTGAAATTTTATTTTTGCTTGGGAAGCTTGATTTAATTTTTCTTATCGTTTGCATTCGCTCTTGACCCATTTCTTCCTTACTGTTTAGATTTAAATATAAAACTATTTTGAGAATATACTAGGTACACATTTTGGATGAGTATTGGGCTATAATGACTTAGACATTTTTACTTCTGAGGCTAATTGAAGTAATATTTGTGATATTTCATTCTTAGCTCAGGTTTCCAACTACCTAAAAGTCAACTTTCTCTTTATAATAGGTTAGACACTAACAAGAAGCTCTTAAGGTTTTTTCAACTGTTCATATTAAATGGAGCCAAGCAAATTTTAACTTTTGAAAAAGTAGACTATTGGATGCTATTGTATAAGAGGCTTTCTTCTTCCAATCTGAGGTTAACACAGAATAAAAATTTTTCTCTTACTCTAACAGTTTTAAACCTGGGGGCGGCTTTCCCTTAAGAGACACTTGGCAACGGAGCACGTCTGTCTCTCTGGGACACGCTGCTTCCATCTAGTTGGTAACGTACGGTGTTGTTGCTGTGCATTCTGTGTTGCACACAGAACAGTCTATAAAACACAGAATTGTCGAGGCCAAAGTGCCAGTAGTGTCGAAGTTGAGAAGTTGTCCTAAGGTATCAACAATTTTTCTCATCTGTGTACAGTCTTTTCTCATGTGTTCATTTTTGCATAGTTATTTTGCCTTTTTTTTTTCTTTCTGTATTTAAGAGAGAGTCTGCAGGGTCTCACTACTCAGATCAGACTAGTAGTGATGCTCCTGTTTTCAGCCTCCCAAGCACTGGGATTACAGGCACACGCCTCCACGCCCAGTCTCAGCTGCTGTCTCAGTGCGCCGCATGTGCAAGGCTGGCACGACACGCTGGGGACTGAACCCTTGGTGCTGTACTCCATGTAAGCAGGCACTTCAGTCTGCTGAGCTATCAGGCCAGCCCTTTGCCTTTCTTTTTTTTCTTTTTTTTTAATTACTTACTTACTTATTTACTTATTTGTTGTTTTTAACTGAGAATCAAACTCAGGACCTTGCATTTTCCAGGCAGGTGCTTCGCCACTGAGCTGTCTCCCTAGCCCTTAACTTTATATTTTTTAAATTCCCACATTGGTGCCTTGTTTTCAACATTTTTTTAAAAATATGTTTTTCTTTTGGGAATTGAAAAGAAAACTGTGTAATGCTGTACTCATGCTATCTTGTTCTTTGTTTTGGCGTGGTGCTGGGACTGAACCCAAGGATGCTCTACACTGAGCTACATCCTCAGGCCTCCTTATTTTTTATTTTGAGAAAAGTACTCCTAAAGTGTCCAGGAGTACTTTTTTTTTTTTTTTTTTTTTTTGGTGGGACCAGGTTTCAAACTCACAACCTTGCACTTGCCAGGCAGGCACTTGTGCCATGGAGCCATCTCCCCAGCCCCTGTCCAGGAGTACTTTTTATCTTAAACTTGTGATTCTCCTGCCTCAACCTCCCAACTACCTGAGATTACAAATGTATGCCACCATGTCTGACTAAATGTCTGTAATTTTTAAGTTGTATTTGTATAAAAGAAAGAAAAAAGGTTAGGATGAAAAAGCCTAGGATAGGGCTTGGGAGTGGCACAGGGAATGGAATGAGGAAGGTCGAGAGCTTTAAAGATAGTAGTTAAGCTGCTGGGCCGGGATAGACTCACTCTCTCTCTCTCTCTCTCTCTCTCTCTCTCTCAAAATCTGCCTTTATAGAATTTTCAGAATTCTCAGCCATCAGGTCTCAGTAAGTCCACTGGAAAATGTTTGTTCTAGGACTTTACAACACCATTTTAGGGAGAGGGACCTGCATGCTGCATGGGGGGATCTGTTAGTATCTGGTCTAAAAGGCTGATATCAAGAGTACCAGAAAGTAGGCCAGAGAGAGGGCGGGACCCAGACTGGAGAATTCCTCATGCTGGGTTCAGGGACTTGCACTGTGGCCGAGAGCAAGCAGCAGGTGATGTGCATTCAGAGCCTGTATTGCATGGGACTGGCCTGGCAGCAGGAATTCAGTTAAAAATACTGCCATACTGCACTGACAAATAGTGACCTTGGGGAGACACCAGGAAGCCAGAGCGAGCAGGCAGTTCAGAAGCAGGTGTAGCAGACCAGACACTGGAGGTCTCACTGTCACTGTAGGACAAGTGTGTTTTATGAGAGCAGCCACTTTACATATATTGGGATGACTATTATAGATGATGGGTGTGTGGTCCTGTAGTATTTATTTTGCTTCTCCACAGAAATATGCTGTTAAAAAAAAAAAAAGAAATATACTGTTAGCTTTGTGACTGATCACAAGGCTGCATTCCTTACTGTCAGAGGTTGACCTATGACCCAAGTTTTCACTGACATGTTACACACACACATACACTTAAGGTAATAAGTTTAAGTGACTCTTCCTGGCTTCTTCAAGGTGCTACTCAATCCCAGATGCTTATCTTTAGAGACAGTGAGTTACAGAAGTTCATGGATATTACATTTGAAAAGATTCAAGACACAAATCAAACGTTAAGTATGTAAAAGAAATTTGAAAGGTTGGGTGTACCTAATCTCGGTGTTGATGACAAATACAGGCTGATCCTTGAGAACTATGGGCTGATATTGATATGATTTCAAAGCTATATTGAAGCAGAAGCACCATCCTCCTTTGGCTTGAGACCAGCCTCCCGTTGCTGGGACGATCTTGTGGGCACGTGAGCTCTTCCACAGAATCCAGCAACCCTTGAAGCTCTTCCAGCTGCACCCGACCGTGCTGAGGACACCCAAGGCAATGCCTATACATTCTCCCACTGTTACAACAGGGTGGTCAGGGTCCTCCTGGAGTTAGAGGTTGTCTACCACAGGGCATGGCTTCAACAGATGAACCCCTAAAAGGTATTCTATAAGACTGTCCACACTCCAGGGTCCCCCTAACATTTGCCAGGGCTGTGCCTATAGAATATTGTATTTGCAGATACTTTGTGAATCATGTGGTTCAATCTAGGTAATGGATTGTGTGCCATGTTAAAATATGCTCATGGAGGAAAGTATTAATTTAAAAATTATTAATTTTGACAAAAGTCTTCAGCTACGTAACAGAAAATCATTTTTTTGTTTTAATTTATAAACGCCTAACTGTGAAAATCCTGTTTGTTGTTTCCCTGATAGTATTGGATAGGTTTCTTTTTAAAATGCAGTGAGATCTGAAATATGTTGGTAAACACCTGCATGTCTGTTAAACAAAGTCTTACATTATCTTTGGCTGTTTTAGTAATTAATCTAGTTAAATCCTACTAATACTTGTATTTTCTTATAAATTATCAAGAAAATAGCTCCATAGCTGTATTAATTGCATCTCTAGGTAACTGGAAACTGAAGTTAGAAGGCTGTGTGAAACTTTCATTAAAGTTATCATGGAGCTAAATGGCTTTTGAGAAGTTTCCACTACTGTAGCATCTACTTACCTACCAAATGTGAAGTTCATGAATAAAACATTTTGTGGACTTGACTGTGTGATACCATCATCTAAAAAAATAGTTAAATTTAATAAGTATATGGAGAAATTGGGATCCTTCAGTATTGCTGATGGAAAAATCAAGTGATGCAGCTGCAGTGCAGATTATTGGTGGCTCCTTTAAAAAGTTAAGCATTCAATTACATACCTCACAATTCTTTTTCTAGGTATATATCTCAAAAATTAAAGCAGGGACTTAAGCAGATACAACAGCATCATTAGCAGTAGCCAAAAAAAAGTGCCTGCCTGGCAAGAACAAGGTCCTAAGTTTAATCCCCGGTTACACACACACACACACACACACACACACACACACACACACAGCCAAAAAGCAGAGACAACCTAATAACTACCAAAAGATGAATAAACAAAGTGTGCTATTTACATACAGTGGAATTGTAGCATTAGGAAGGCAATTCAGGCATATGCCACAGCGTGCATGAACATTATGCCAAGTGAGGTAAGCCAATACAAGATAAGTAATGCATGGTTCCACTTACGTGCTGTACTTTGAGCAATCAAAAAATCAAGAGATAGGATGATGGAAAACAGGTGCCAGGGAAGAAGGGAAAGGGATGCTATTTCTTAGTGGGTTTAGGATACCCAGTAAAAAATGGGATAGTGAAAGTTTCTAAAAGCGGAAAGTGGTGATGGTGGCCAGTTGTGAATGCATTTAATGTCACTGAATTGCACATCTAAAAATAGTTCAAATGGTAGCTTTAGATTACATGCATTTTACCACAACTTAAAGGAGCAGGGCAGGGAGCATAAAAGATAGTGGTCAGAATGGGACATTTATAGTTAAGAATTCTAGGCTTTTACCACAAATTAGGGTTATAATGGGGCTTGGGGGCAACCAGGGGATGAGGGGCTGAATAGAATGGAAACTAAAGATCACTGACTGGGGGGCGGGGGCATGCCAGGTGGAAGACTTGCTTGGATGAGCTGTGCACGGGGGCTGACCTGACCAGCAAGCCCCTCTTTCTACAGCCCTGCTTGCATGGCACTGCTGTCTCCCACAAGCATCTATAATCCCTCCTCTCCAACTTCCTTCAACCTAAGACTGTCCCATGTTACCCTGGCAACATGGGGATGTTCTATGGAAGCATGGAACTCCTAAAACTCACTTTCTAATCACTGAGAACCTGACCAGTGTATCACAAGTGCTTTGAACACTGACGTATTTTCTTCCAGTCTTTTTGGTTCTGGTTTTCACATAGTTGTAGTAGTACATTTGCATTCTGTCATTTATCTTATCATTATAATCATTTCCCCATAGCATAGGATGCTACACATTCTTATTGTCTTGGAATCTCTGCTATAAGAACTAAAACTATAAGGAGTGGTATGGTACTCAGAGATGTTGTGAAGGGCTGCCCTGATAGCTCAGTGGACTACAGTGCTGCTTTGGCAGAGTGCAGCGCCAGGGTTTGATCCTCAGCTTGTGCTGGCTCCACCTCCGAGGCCATGCTGAAGTGGCAATTGAGACTAGAAGTGGTGGTACACCTGTAATCCCAGCACTTGGGAGGCTGAAAACAGTGAGATCCTAAACACCCTGTAGACCCTGCCCAAAATACAGAAAAGGAAAAAAAAAGACCTTGTGGAGAGAAATATGAGCAAGGACCTGAGGAGGAGTTGGGGAAACACAAGATTTTTAGTTATAAGGCATACAGAGCAATTATAAGGTACAAAGTTTCACACTTGTAGCCTTTTTCTTCAGCATGAGTATCAGATGAAAATGATAATTTAAATGTTCACAGAAACTGTTATTGCGAAAAATACTAAGACTGGAAAATAAAATGTTTTGCCTTTAAAAACAAAACTAATTATGTAGACTGTAATATAATTATGTACATCACTACAGTTTGCCTCAGATTAACTTAGAGGTTATTTTTTATTATAACAGTAACTTCTGTTCCTAGTGGTCTAGTAATACAGATAATACTTCATCAATTAGCACATATTTGTCTTTAAACCATTGCTATACTGCAAACTATTATTTTTAACCTTGAAAAAAAATGAAGACAATGTTGATAGCCATCTTAGATGAAGAAGTGTTAGGGATTTGGGGGTGTGGTACAGCACATACATAGCATGTTTGAGATCCTAGATTCAACCCCCAGCACCTACCCAAACTGCAAAAAAGACGTCTTAAAGCTGAATGTTGTAGAAGTCAACATAAATGGTAGGACATAATCTTTGAAATCCTTGATGGTGCAGAATTAGAGTATCTCTGGCTTCTACAGGATTCCTTTTTTTCCCCTAACTGTTCAATAGTAGGAACAAAGACTTCTTTGGGTTTTATATTTCTAGGCCCCATTGGGAGATTTTTGAATTATTAAATTGCAGATTTCAAACCTGTACTGACAAGAAAACATGTATTTTAAAAAAAAACTATTGTATGCAGTTTGCTTTGTATGTGTCAGTTCATCATTTTTACTGTAGAAGAAATGATATAGATGTTAAAGCTTTAAATTTGTTTATTGTCAGCTGTTTCTCATTTAAGTGTTCATTATTACTGAATACCAACAACTAATAGAAAAACTAAAATATCCTTTATAGAGAGCTTAACTCCATATATGTATATGATTTCTTGCGTCCTGAGTCTTCTGTATGTGTGTGTGTATATATATATACATACACACACACACACACACACACACATATGTGCTTGTCACTTCCTTCAAGGGAAGAGTGTGGTTAGAAGACATCCTTCACCACCTGAGAAAGAAGGAATCAGCTTCCTTACTGCTACAGAAGAAAGCCTTATTATTTGTTGGATGCCTCTATTCTAGCACAGTGAAGAGGAGCTGAGGACTGCTGCCAGAGATATAAGTGGACTCAGTGAAAGAATAAGGACCAATAGCACATACGGGCATGATGGCGTAGGCCCATAATCCCAGCACTTGGAAGGCTGAAAACAGGAGGATCACAAGTCCAGTCTGCGTAGTGAGACCCTATACCAAATACATTAAATGAAAAAAAAGAACATTAAATATTGCTGTACAGTTTGCAGAGTGCTCACACATAATTTTTCCCCTCATGAATCAGCAACAGTCTGTATATTGGTTTTTGGCAGAGTCACATACAGATTGATTCAAGATAGAAGGTGGCTCTCATTACTTTAAAGTAGTCCTGACATCAGGAACTGAACCTCTGTGTGACTCTGTTCCTCAAAGGGTGAGAAACCTCATTAGTATACTGTGAACGGATCTGCTTACCAAAGATGAGCTTGGATTAGGTGAATTCATGAAGATGTATGCATCTAAGCACCCACTTATTCACTGGCAGTACGACATACAGCTGCTAGAGGAATCATACATATTATGGTGGTAGGTGAGTTGTCTTACAAGCCCATTATCTGAAAAGCTAAAATTTATTTTTGCAGTTATTTGTTATTAGGGGCCAGGAAGATAGCTCGGTGAAATAAGTGCTTGCCTGGCAAGCATAAGGCCCTGAGTTCAATCCCTGGTACCACCAAAAAAAAAAAAAAAAAAAAAGTTGTTTGTTATTAGTGCATGTTTGCAGCCCATCACGCTTCTATTCCTGTGGAGAGCTGCACATGCACAGCTGCATCGCAGTTCTCTTTTCACCGCAGTTCTCTCCCTTCACACCTCTTTCCACAGAAAGCTGAGTTGTAACCGGATAGTGTCTTGGTGAGGTGATTCTAAATTCTTTCCGGAATACAACTATCTAGGTCTGCCTTTACTTGTGGACCTCTTACTCGTGCTGCTGAGCTGTATCCCCAGCCTATTTTGGTAGTCTTCTTCTGAGCAATTTGACACAGTCAAGAGTTCAGTTTCAGGCAGTGTGGTGACACATACCTACAATCTCAGCATTCTGAGAAGCTGAAAGAGGAGGGTCACTAGTTCAAACCCAGCCTGGGCAAGTTAACAAGCCACTGTCTCAAAATAAAAAGGGGAGAGGGTGGTGCTGGGGATGCAGCTCAGTGCAAAGTTCCTGGTACCACACTCGTTCCTGATTTTGCCTGGTTTTTCCTAAGTGTGAATTCTAGGTTCTATCTTATTATTTGTGTGACAAACCAAGTCATTTAGCCTTTCTAAATAAGCCTGCTCCCTCACCTGCAATGTGGGAGTATAATTGTCCCTCGTGGTTGTGCTAACAAATATTTGATGCCCTAAACATAGTGCCTGGAGCGTATATTTAGTTTTCAGTTTACCAGCATCAGCTATATAAAGTTACCTTTTGTTAAGCTGTCATATTATCCAGAAACTATTTTTAAAGACAACTCAAAATTTTAATGTAACTACCTATTACTATTTCAAACATCTTAATTAGTGGGCCCTGTGGCTTAGCTCAGTTGTTTAAGTGCCTGCTTGGGAAAATGTTGTCAGGCACCGGGGTTCAATGCCTGGCTCCACAAGCCTTACCTGACCTGCCCTTAAGGCAGCCTGAGCAAGCCAAAAAAAACCCTTCTCAAATATCTTAATCATCACAGTAAAGTAAATTACTGTGTAGATTTTTTTTTTCTGTTGATCAGTATCATGACCATATTTTATAAAAACAGATATAAGATTTGATTTGAAAGAATCAAGGAAAAAAAACTTGTTACTAGGAAAGAAAACTTTGTGGCTTTCCCAAATGTTTGTACTTAAATATGATGATATGTATAGGAAGCCTCATGTCATAACAGAAGACAGTTGGAAGGAAGTGGAGGTGGGGTAGAAAGTGAGAGAGACACACTTGGGGAAAGCAGGCTTTCCTGTTCATCTCCACAGTTACAGTCATGACAGAAGGGCAGTCTCCTAAGGT
>PVKN010024345.1:0-14468 GCA_004027915.1 Capromys pilorides
TGAATACATAAACAAATAAAGATAAACATAACAATGAAACCAAGTTTCAAAACAGATTAGTAAGATAGTTACAATAGTTGACGCACTATGTGTTGTTGTCCTAGTAGTTATTCAGAGTCAAAGATACAGGCAGTGATATCTTGTTTACACAGCATCGAAATATTCTAATTTAGTTTCTTATTTTCCAAATATAATCTTCATAAAATGAGGTGGAACAAACTGACACTTTAACTTTCAATTGAACAAAATTGTTTTAATCTTTTATATGAAATAGTAATACCGCAACTGAGCTAAGTACCAGCTAAAATGTATACCACCACCATCACCTGCAAAAGTAACCTCTAGGTTATGTCTCAGTATTGCAGGCTTGAGCTAATCTGATGCTAACTGGAACTTCTAAGAAGAAAAGTATTTACTAAGCATCTACTGTGTAAATAGAACACACACAAAAATACGGGACACAGACTTACACTATGCCGGGAGCTTACAACTTAGCTGGGGTGATAAGAAGTATGAGAAACAACCATGAAATGCTACCACGCTTGAGCCAACAAAGAATACAAACAGATAGCCAAAATTAAATGCTACACTGTACAAGACTGAGTAATAAATCCGCCTCTTACTGAAGAGAAGCAAGCCAAAATGCAGGGAATCCTAAATAATAACTTATATAATGTAATGGGCAGCTGCAAAATTATTTTATTGTTTATAAAGCCTAAATTAAAGATATTAGCCATGAAAAAGATAAATTCCAAAATTTCTCACAGAAGATAGATTTTTATTTCATCCTATTAAATATTTAAGAAGACATTGCTTGCTTTTTTGACATTATGTAACTAGTCATGTATTAGTTCTACATCTTAAATAAATATTTTTTAAATATTTAGGGATAAAGATTAATTTAGCTTTCTAACTTCTCCTGAAGCCTATCTTCTATCTTTCCTCAACATTCTTCATGTTCATAGGGAATATTAAACCGAATTTGGGCAAATGTTCAGAATGGAATACTTGAATAACAATCTTTTTATGTTTGGATAAGTGCTCACGCACGTGCCATAAGACAGGCGTGAGCTGGAAAATAAATGAATTCTGACACATCAAAAGCATTTTCCTTTCCCTCTGATATTTTATCCATTTGTCGTCTAGATTTTGAAATATTGAAGAATGTTATCATGAATTCCAAATATAATGATGTGTTTCTAGAAAAGAGACACCATTATTTGATGGTATACATGGCCTTTGCGCTGTGTGCGCTGGCATTCCCCCACTCGGTTCTCAGGAGTTACCCTAATTAAACACGTGGAGGAGAGCTGGCCTCTGTCCACATAGGCCAAGTCAGAGTGGCATTAAAGCTACGATGGGGGCCAGCCAGATAGCTCAGGGGACTAAAGCGCCTGCTTAGGCAGAGTGCAGTGGGCAGGCTCCATCCCCAGTGTGCCGTGACAGCCCCGCCCCCGGGGTATGCTGAGACAGTGATTGAGACTGGGAGTGGTAGCGCACGCCTGTAATTCCAGCACTTGGGAGGTTGAAAACAGGAGGATCACTAAGAGCCCAATCTATGTAGCAAGACCCTGTAGACCCTGTACTAAATACAAAAAACAAAGCTACAATGGAACATCCTACTAAAAGAGTACTTCCACAGGATAATTAAATCAAAGGCCAGATTGAATGGGGGACAAGTACTAATCTCATGCTCTTCTCCAGAGACAAAAATGACATCAAGAGCTTTGTCTGTCATAAAGTGCAGAGAGAAAAAAAAAATGGGATCAGACTTACATCCTAATCTCTGTATCACTCCACATGGAAAACAAGCACACAGCATGCCAAGAACAAGATCGTATCAGGTTTGTACCAGTTCACTTTCAACTACAAGATTAATGCATGCACACTGGGTGAAGTGTGACAAACACACAAATATCCCTCGCCACTAGTCCTTGTTTAAACAGCTATTTGGCTTGAGCACTAACTAGCTTCCTCAAGAGAGTGTGTGGAAACGTTTATATATTCACTCACATATACTCTGGCTTCCTTGGCATGGGGGTGCAAACAGCTGGAACATGGGTGCCTCCAAAAGTTGCCATCTGCCCAGGCCTGTGACCAGCATACAAATGCTCCCTCCCTGAGTTAACAGTGTGGGAACTACAGAAAGGGAGACTGCGCTCTGCCTGCCCCCACCTTCCCAGGCAGGAAAGCCTCCCCATCCTTACAGGACAGTCAGTGCTAGCTACCAACAAGGGCTCATCCAAAAATGAGTTGAAACTCGGGTTCTCCCTAAGTTTGTGACTGTTCTGTCCTTCGCTGTCCATCAGGAAGGGGAATGCTAATGAAGATCCTCTTGCGTCTGCGTAGGAATCGCATTCTCAGTGGGTTGTGCACCTGTCCCACACACCCACCTCCCAGACACCAGAGCGATGAAAATTCACAAGCTCCAGGAAGATGAGGATCCCATGCATAAATAGGACAGATCACAAAGGATCTTTTGCAAATAATGGCAGTGCTGAAATAGAAGATAAAACTCCATGACTTAATCTGTGTAACTATGGTTCAGTGGGTTGTGCTCAGGCCTCTCCTACATGCACATGTCTGGGACCAGTGGGCTTTGGGAATAGATCTCAGCTACCTTGTCTACAGAAAGATCTTTGAGTTCCTTTAGGCCTAGATGTTTGGGGGATTTAATTTTTAGAGAGCTGGACACTGAAATCAAGACACCACACACACACACACACACACACACACACACACACATATACACACACACACACACACTGATAATGAAACAGCCCAAAGAAAATGTAGGGAAACTACATCTGGCCTTGTGTCAGAATCTGAAAGAAACCACAGAAAACTGAACACAGTGCAAGAGTCACTATACAGGGGCTGGGGAAATAGCGCAGCAGTCCAAGTGCCTGCCTGGCAAGTGCAAGGACCTGGGTTTGATCCCTGCTACCACATGTTGTGCCAGCCCCAGAACCTTGGACCTGGTAGCACACACCTGTAATCCCAACACTGGGTAGGCTGAGACAAAAACATCACTATGAGTCCAAGCTGTATAATGAGACCCTGTGCCAAATTAATTAATTAGTTTGTTTTTTTTTTAAAAAAAAAAAAAAGGATTCACTGTGCAGGCCCATGCAAACTCAGACCTTTCTAATAGGAGAAGCAGCTGCAGAGAGGAGAAAGAGCCACAGCAGCTGAGAGTCACGGTGTTGTGGTGCACACCTGTAATCCTGGCACTGAGAAGCTTGGGCCAGGAGGACTGCCAGGAGTTCAAGACCTGCCTGGGCTACACAGGGAGACCCTGCCTCCAAAAGCCAAAACAAAAACCATGGAGTGGGCTGCCACTCTCTCCTACTGATTAGCATTTCAAATTCTCCTGGAACACGAAAAGCAACCACCTGAGGGCTCCAAAATGTAAACAGCAACAGCAGCTCAGAAAGGAAAGAGAAAACTTAAAGAACATCAATGGGCGTTTCCTGTCTTTATCTTCCAGCTTTTGCCCCAAGGAGCCCGAGTTATGAAGCTGGAAGCGGGCATGCATAGCAAACTTCCAAGAGAAATCTCTGTGTTCTGGCCAGACAGCTGAGAAAAAAGGCTCCTGGAGCCCTGCAAGAGTGGGAAGCATAAAGTTTTTAAATTTGCTTTATTTTTCTCTCCCATATGGGAGAGAAATACGGCCACTTGACATATGGCCACTTTTAGAGCTACACAGACATCTAAAACCCCATCTCTCCACCACAGAAAAATGGTCCTATGGTCCAAAGAGTGTGGCAGGAATCCTGGTTGAATTTCATCCCAGTACTTTGAACCTGAGGACAGTGCCAGTGGTGCAAAAATTACATGAGAGAGGCCGGGTGTGTGGTGCATGCCTGTAATCCCAGCACTCAGGAGGCTGAGGCAGGAAGATCCTTGAGAGTTAGAGACCAGCCTGAGCTACAAAGTGAGCTCCAGGCCAGCCTGAGCTGTATAGCAAGACTCTGTCTCAAAAAGAGACCAAAAAAAAAAAAAAAAATCACACAACACAGAGAAGGGGATGGGCTAAGGCCTAGAGACCCCCATCCTTCTGGCCAGAGAATGGAAAAGAGGAGGACCCAGAAGCTGGAGAGTATGGAACATAGGGAGCTGAAGAAAGAGATCTCCTAACTTCATGCCTGAACCAAAGTAAGTCCAAGGTGCACATGTGTGAAACAGATCCAAGAAGCGTGTCAAAGGCCTTGAAAGCCCGCCAAGCCCCAGACTAATCCCTGATTGGCATGAGTTCAGGGAAGACCCAGCCGCACAGAAAAGGGTTGAAAACTGAACCGCAATTGGAGTCACTGCCCAGAAACCAAGGGCCAGAACTCCCAGGCTGAACCTAACGGGGTTGGCCGCCTGCTAAAAAAGAAAGAAAAGTAATCAACATTTTTCAGAGGTTTTCAACAGGGCTCAGAGTCATGCAACGTAATATTCAGAATATCCAGGATACAATCCAGAATTGCACGACATGATAAAAACAGGAAGATCTGGCCAGTTCTCAAGGGCAAAGACAATCAACTGTGCCAGTCCCATGATGACTGAGGTGCCAAAACTCTAGGATAATGACTTTTGAACAGGTCTTACAGGCGTGCTGCAGAACCATACTGTAAAAATAAACATTATTGAAATGAACAAATAGACATTCTCAGAAGCCAGCCATATGCTTTCACTAAGAAGAGCCAAATAGAAACTTTAGACCCGAGGAAACACAATATATGCAGTGACAAATTTACTGACTGAGCCTAATACAAGAATGGGGATGACAGAGGAAAAAAGCAAAAGAATAGATCAATAGAAATTACCCAGTCTGAAGAACAGAAAGAAGGTGGGGGGTTAGGAGGGACAAAGTCTCAGGAACTTTCGCAACATCAAAACTCCCAACATTCAGCACTGACTGGATAGACAAGTCAATAAGTCAATCCAGCCAGGTGTGGTGGGGTGTGTCTGCACTCCCAGTGCTGCGGAGGCTGAGGCAGGAAGATTGCTGTCTAGTGAGAGCCAGTACCGAACACATAAAAAGAAAATGTCTTGAAAGCATGTGGAGAGCGATGGATTACAGTTAGACAATAAGGCTACAGATTGCTACCCAGAAACCATGGAGACCAAAAAGCAGTGACACAGCCCCTCTCGGGGACCAAACGGAAAGAATTCCCAGTGCCTAATTCCATTTTCAGCAAAAATATGCTTCAGGAAGGAAAGCAAAAAGATGCTAGCATTTGAATGTCTCCTCCAAAAGTCACACTGAGATGCAACTGCCACTGTGGCAGTATTTAAGAAGCAATGATTCTGAGGACAGATCCCTTATGAATGGATTAATGCCATTCACATGAGAACAAGTTTGCTATTTTGAGTGCTTGCCTGACAAAGGACTTTAAATTTAGCCCAATCTCTTGTCTGTCTCCCCTTCCACTCCTCTGCCCTTCTCACCCCTTCCTCTTCCATCTTTTTCTTCTGTCTCTGTCTGTCTCTGTATCTCTTCTCTGTGTCTGTGTGGGTTTCTGTCTGTCTCTCTATCACTCTGTCTCTGTTTCTCTCTCTCTCTCTCTCTCTCTCTCTCTCTCTCTCTCTCTCTCTCTCTCTCTCTCTGTCTCTCGACACCGGCGCTCCTTTCTTAGTCTTTCTGCCCTTCATACCTATGTGCCAGCCTCGCCTTCAAGACACAAGATGGTGACTGAGACGGGCATGGTGGCGCCCACCTGTAATCCCAGTGCCTGGGAGGCTGAAAACAGGAGGATCACTAAGAGTCCCATCTGCAGTGAGACTCTGTAGACCCTGTACCAGATTCATAAAATAACTGTGCCAATAAATCTCATTTGTAAACTATTTGGTTTATAAGGTATTTTATTATAGCAGCAGAAAACAGACTAAGGCACAAGACAATCTTGGATTTAAGAAACTAACAGAACTTTTTGTCAATAGATGTCCATTAAAAGAAATACAAAAGTGGTTGTTCACACCTATAATCCCAGCATTCTGAAGCTTGGCGCAGGACAATTGCCACAAGTTCAAGACCAAGCCTGGACTAAGGTAAATAGTGAGTTTAAGACCAGCCTAGGGCCAGCCTGCTTAGGCAGAGCGCAGGGGCCGGCAGGGTTCCAGACCTTGCCAGCCCCACCCCCAGGACAGGCCAAGATGGGAACTGAGACTGGCGTGGTGGGGCAGAAAACAGGAGAATCACTACAAGTCTGATCTCCATAGTGAGACCCTGTAGACCCTTTAGACCTTGTCCTAAATATAGAAAAAGAAAGACCAGCCTAAACTACATAGTGAAATCTGAAAAAAATAAATAAATAAAAGCAACAGAAATGATAAATGCCTGGGTAAATATTACATTATTTTTTTCTCTTAACTTCAAAATATTTGACTGCAAAAATCATAACATTGGTAGGATTTTCAATGTGTGTGGATACATTAGCTGTAACAATTATATTTTTAAGGTGAACAAGTAAAGAAAACAAATAACAAAGGAGACAAACAGAAAATGAATAGGAAAATAGGAAACAAATATAACAGGTGTGGTGGTGGTGGGTGCACATGGGACGCAAAGGCAGAAGGACCGCTGGGAGTCCAAGGGCAGCCCTGGCCACGGAGTACACGCACAGCCAGCCTGAGCTGCATAGCAAGACCTTGTCTCAAAAAAAAAAAATTGGGCCGGTAAGACAGCTCAGCAGTCTGAAGTGTCTGCTTAGGCAAGGGCAGGGAGCACAGTTCGATCCCCCAAGCCACATATGCCATGCCACGCCAGCCCTACCCCCAGGGTGGGCTGAGTCAGTCCCCAAAATATAAAATAAAATAACCATATAAGCAGGCACACCTGCAAAAGCTGAGGCAAGAGAGTCAGGAGTTTGATGCCAGTCTGATCTACAGGGTGGATTCAAGGCCAACCTAAACTGCACAGCAAGACACTTTCTCAGTCCCACCCGCGCCACCACCACCCCACCCCCACCAACACACACACACTCACACACACACACACACACACACACACACACACACACAGGAAAGGTAGCACCATCCTAGAGCCCACAGCCTAGCGGCTCCCTGGAAGGTTGAAGATGTCGAGTCTGCATTGGAGGCTGAAGCGGACAGCAGCGGAGGGCCCGCTGGGAGACCAGAGCTCTTCCAAGCAGGCCTCCTCTTCCTTCTCTTTCCCCCTTCACTCCTGTCCTTGCAACCACTAAAACTGACTGAGCCCTTTCCAAAGGCGGCTCCGCGGGCAGAACTGAGTGAGAGGAGCTTATTCTCTGGGGTGAACAGTTGCACACCGCTGCTCTTCCCCTCCGTTCTCCTTTCCTCCTCCTCCTCACTGCCACCTAGGGAGACTACAGCCCCTGGCTGTGAGTGCACAGTCCTAGGACAGCCGGGGGAAGGTCCGTGTCCACCCATTCCTCCAGCGGCCTCCTCCTCCAGCAGGCCTGGCTCCAGCAGGTCTCCCTCCTCCGGGAGGTCAGAGGTCAGAGGTTGGAGGTCAGGCCTGAGGGTGGTCTGCTAATTCTCTTAGCCTCTTCCAGCCCCCTCAACTTCCCCTTCGAACATGTTCCTCAGTGTCTCTCATGACTGGCTCATCCCATCTCTCTCCAGTGCCTGCTTGTTTCGGCCAATGCTAATGGAGAACGAAAAACAAAAACAAAAAGATTTTCTAGACAAGTCTGTAAATTCCTTCCAGACAATGAAAAGTTGGAAAGGCTGAGTCAATTGTCTGAAGGTCACACAGTTACTAAGTGGTAAAATCAGAGTTCTTAACTCAAAATTCTAATGCTCCTTCAACTATACTTGGGCGGACCTGAGCTGGGCCACCAGTGTTTTGAAAATGCTATGTCATCGTCTAATGTAGAAAATATGAATCAGCTTCTTCGGCATCATCCCTATTTCTCCCTGAGGGTCCGTGCAGTAGAGTGAGAGGTGGAGCAGATCTGCTGAACGGATGGTGGAAGACAAAATAATGCCCCCCAAAGTTGTCTACTTTCTGGCCCCACACCTGTGACTACATCGGCTTACATGGCAAAGGAGTCGTGCTGCCATGATTAAGCTTTCCATGCTCAGATAGGTTATCCTGGGCTATCCCAGGAGCCCCGGGTAGGCACAAGGGTTCTTTCGAGAGGGACACAGAGTTCCCAGAGCCAGGGAAGATGCAAAGACAGAGGCAGAGGTCAGGGGTCAGAGGTAGATGGTGGGTGTCAGGCTCTCCACTGGCTTTCCAGATGGAAGGGGCTGCAAGCCAAGGCATATGAGCACCCAGAAAGCTGGGAGGCTGGGAAACATTCTTTCTTAGGTCCTCCAGAAGAAACACAGCCTTGATAACATTTTGATTTCTAAATTTTTGATCACCAGAACTGTAAGAAAATAAATTTGTATCACTCTTTTCTAATATTTTTAATCTTAGTTATTTATTTTTTTCATTTGGTACAGGGTCTCATTACACAGCTCAGAGTAGCAACCCTTCTATCTCAGTCGCACTAGCCATGGGATTACAAGTGTGTGCCACCACAACTGGTTTCAGTGGCCAGCACAGCATGCCCAGAGTTTCAGGGCTGGCACACCATATAGTACCAAAGATCACACCTAGGTCCTTGAACTTGCCAGGCAGGTGCTTAAACTTCTGAGCTATCTCCCTAGCCCTAAATTTGTGTCATCCTAAGCCACTAAGTTTGTGGTCCTTTATTACAGCAGCCATCCCCACCACTCTAACACTCACTAAGAAGACACACACATGCACATATACACACACACATACATGTGCACATACATACCCCCCATCATCACAGACTGTGCATCTCATCAGAACCCCAAGCCCCACACTCAGACATAGCCTTACACCAGCATCCCACAGCAGGGCTGCCCAAGATCTCGCTGCTACTCCCCAATTGCTGCGACTCTGAGTCACTTACCACAGAGCCCATGCTTTTTATTAAACAATTTAGAGGAAATTCCCAGATTTCCTAAGTCATTCCACGGGTGGTCACTCCACAGAAGGGTCCTTCATGCTAGACATAAAAAGCATTATATCAAGACCTGAAAACAACACAGCTCCCTTAAAAATAAATATAAAATGTGGACTTTTTCCAACAAAGCTTCCAGGAAGCTTTGCATAAAAGTAGCCACCTATAATAACTCTGAGCTGACTATTTGGAGACCCCCCTAAAAAAGAAAGAATGCATTCCTGATCTCCTTTGGAACCGTGCCCCTTGCCTTTGAGAAACTTGGAGACTGGAACTTCAGCAGGACTCTGTCTAGTGCCATCTCTTGGCTTAATAAGGAAAGGGGGAGCATCAGGGTAGAGGACACTCTATAAAGCCACCAGCCCCAGAACCTGAAGACACAGTAGAGACAGCAGATCAAACCCCAGGGAACATTCACAGGTCCCAAGCCCAAGCTCCGAGAGACCATGTAGTTGCTAATCCACAGGTTTATTGAAGTTAGCATCAACAGTTCTCAGGGACCATCAACCTCAGCGAGATCTCCTCATCCTCCTTCCCCTCCCTCGCCCTCCCAGTTCCTATTGACCTCCGTGTGATTAGGGCTCCTAATCACCAGGAAACAGAGCAGAGAGCATTAAGATGGCGCTGACAACTTCTAGCCTGATTATAGAATCTCCCACTGGGCAGGGGTCATGGAAACTACTCCTCTATGGAGTTTAACAAATGAGTTTATCAACTGCCTGAGCACAGGGTCCTCTAATTAATTCTCACTGAAGCATTAGCATTTAAACTCCAACAGACAGGCTAGAAAGATAGCTCAGCAGTCTAAAGCGCCTGCTTAGGCAAGCACAGGGACCAGGGTTCAATCCCCAGGACCACCCCCCTGTCCCCAAGCACACTGAGCCAGTCACTGAGACCAGATGCGGTAGCACAGACCTGTAATCCCAGCACTGGGGAGGTTGAAAACAGAGGATCACTATGAGTCCAAGCTATGCAGTGAGACCCTGTACCACATATAATTAATAAATAAATAAATGCCAGGTGTGGTGGTGCATGTCTGTAATTCCAGCACTAGGGAGGCTGAGGCAGGAGGATCGTTGCAGATTGGAAACCAGCAGTGTGCTCAAGGCTGGCCTGAACTGCATAGCATAGCTCTGTCTCAAAAAGACAAAAACATGCAAAATTAATTAAAAAATGAAGAAGAAAAGAAAAAATTACTTGGTGAGCAAATGCGCTAGTTAACTGTACCACTGACCAGCACATATTAAGAATGCCCAATGGGCCTGTGGAGCCCAGCCTGGGGTTCCCGATGGTGCCTCATAAACTGCAGGCTGAGCGGGAAGGTGAGGGTGAGGGTGGCACCAACTAGCATGCTCACTGCCTGGATGGAACAAAGAGGGAAGGAAAGTCTCCCTGTGGTTTCTTCCACAAACGCCAGATCCTCCAGCCTTCCAAAGCAGCCCCTCCAGCTCTCCCCCAGGCACCCCTAGCAGACTCTGCCTCGAGCACCAGGCCGATGACTTGGGCAACTGCCTCCTCCAGCTCGCCACGTGGTGGTGACTGTGAGCCTACTTCTCAACACTTTCCATACCAGATATATTTTTATACTAAATCTGCTCCTGTAGTGAGCCCTAACTATTATGGCAAAGGTGTAGAGGACTTAGAAAAAGAATATTACCTGCTTCACAGAGAGCTTCACAGAGATCTGACAACCCATGTTGTAAAAAATTACTCTGGCATGGTGTCAAATGCCGGTAATCTCAGCACTTAGGAGGCTGAAGCAAGAGGCTCACTTCGAGGTCAAGGCCAACCTCAGTTATATAGCGGGTTCAAGGCAAGGCCTGTCAAGAGTACAGAGAGAGACCCTCTCTCAAAAAACCACCAAAAAAGTCTTTAAATTTAAAGTCCGGCATACACAAATGGTAAAAAGAAAAACCATGAGAGGTGAAATTGATGTGTATGGCTATATAAAAAAAAAAAAAAATTATAGGCCAGAGAAGCAAAAATTAAAATATAAACTGCAAATAAAATAAACTATTACATATAGATTGACATCTTTAACATGAAAAGAACCTTTTACTCGAGGAAAAGACACTGCTGGGCACACCTATAACCAGGGCCCTTGGTTCAAGCTCAGCTTTGGCAAGTTACAACTTTTTGAAGTCCCACCTCTAAATAAAAAATAAAGGGCTAGGAACGCAGCTCAGTGCAAAGGCCCTCATTTCAATCCCCACTATGGAAAGAAAGAAGGAAAGAGAGACAGACAGACAGAAAGATAGAGAAGGGAGGGAGATACACCACCAGAAAAGTAAATCAGAGAAGGAAAACGAATGATAAAAATGTGTAAGCAATATCTAACTTTATTAATCAACAAGTTCAAATTAGTGGCCAGAGGCAGAAGGACCATAAACTCAAGGTCAAACTGGGTATATAGTGAGACTGTGTCTCAAAATAAAAATAAGAAAAAATCAGACACAGTGGCATAAAGCTGCAATCCCAGCACTCAGGAGGCTGAGGCAGGAGAATTACTGTGATTTCGAGGCTAGGCTATACAGTAAGTTCAAAGCCAGCCCGGACTACATATTGAGACCCTGTCTCAAAAAATAAATAAATAAGACTGGGTGTGGCACTGCATGCCTATAATTCCAGCCCTGGGGAGGCTGAAAACAGGAGGATCACTACAAGTCCGGGCTGTGTAGCGAGACCCTGTGCCAAATAAATAAATAAAGAAAAGATTTAAATAAAAAGAAAATTCACAGAAACGCCAAATACATTTAAAAAATGACTCAGAAAAATTGAAAAGTAAAATCAATGACAGCAAGTCAAGCAATGGAATACCAGCTACAGTTGGAGACGTGTAGCACATGTATTGCCATGGAGAAATATTCATGGCACTTTGCTAGATGAGACAAGGAGGAACAAACAGGATGTTCGGGGCAAACTATTTTTGTGAGGCAAGGGGCTAGAAAGCAGAGAAAGAATAGGGAGAGGATCCATGTTAGGAGAGGAGCTCACCCCAGGGGACGCCCAGACTCCCGCCCTCTCCCACCCCATCCCCCATCTCAGGGTTGGTGAATTTGGCAGAGTAACCAGGCACCTGCCTGACCCTCTGCCCTCTGACCCGGAAACCCACCATCCCAACCGCCCTTCAGGCCAGAGTCTCGCAGCCCAGGCGCTCTGCACCTGCCGAGCTGCCTCTGTCTCCATCTCGTCACTTTGGGGTTCACGTTGCAGCGCTATGTGGCCCTTCATTAAGTTACACCCCTACTTTCCTTCTTCAGTAAGAACAGCAACCCGGCTTCTATTTGCACCCTTGCTATGGTCTCTGGCTGGGAACCCGATGGACATATGGGGCGAGTTCACCGAGTTTCCTCAGAAATCCCAGCACAGGGCAAGAGAACCCTGGATAAACAGAAGTGAGCCACTTTTTAGTAAATAGAGGCCAAGAGCACATTCTGGATAGAGCTGTCAGGGAGGGGAGAACTGTTCACACCTGACAGAAGACCAGCGAGCACCCTGAGGGCTCAGTGCTTGGAAAGCGAGAGCTCCCAGAAGCAGGGAGCTGAGTAGGCACCCCCTCCTCCCTGGGGCTCCTCCCACTTCTTCTGCTGGCCAGGAGGGCTCAGAGCTGGAATTTAAGGAAACCTGTCCCTGTGACCAAGAATGCCACTGAGACCACAGTGCCCAGCCCTTGGTATGCCCAGGTTGAACCCCTGGGCCTCTCCCTGCCTTGAACACAGCATGGGCTCCTGAATGAGCAGGCTTGGCCTGGAATCCTGGGGAGCTCCTTTCTGTCTGTCTCTCTAGCCTCCAGCTGTGGTCTGGGGACTGTTGGCCAACCTGACACCACAGAAGGCTGAACAGACCAAGAGAGAATCCGACACTCTACAGAGCAGCATGGTCTCTCTCCCTGCACAAAGCAGTTCTCAGAGCTCCTCTCCCAGTCTCAAGCTCTGGCTGAAAAGGAAGGGGGTTGGGGCCCAGAGCTCAGAGACCAGTCTCTCCAGGAAAGTTTCCTGCGGTCCCTGGTCTCCTCCTTTCTCTCGGGCTCTCTTGGGATGTCTAAGTCACAATGCAAGGCCTCACGAGTCCCTTGGAAAATCTGCACATGCGGAAGTGTCAGGCATCAGAATGTGGCTCAGTGGTAGAGGACTGGGCCTTAGGTTTGATCCCCAGTTTGGAGGATCACCTGGGTGACTCTCCTGGAAAGGGGAGCAGCTGTCTCCGTTTTGGCTGAGCCTGACCCTGTCTGCGTGTATCGATATGTGCAGAGCTGCCTAGGGCTTTTGCTTACCCCTTAATTGGCTTTAAGCAATGCATATGGGTCTAGCTGAGGTGCGGGTGTAGTCACTGAAGACAGCAGTCATGTTTCTCCAGAAACCCCCACCTGCTGCTCCCTCGTGTGAGCTAGGTCCAGAGGGATGAAGAGCCGTGCTCCAAGCTGTCAGCTGGGATCCAGCCTCAAGACAGAGGCTATGACTTCCTGGGCCTTGAACGATTACACTACATGGCAGAGCTGAAGCACTGACCCCAGAACACTAGATGTCATCCCAGCTCTGGTATGCAGGTTACTCTTTCTGCATCTCCTTCTCTGCATGTTGCAGAGGTAATCTCAGGCCTCCTCCGTGGCCCAGCCCACAGCTCTCACCTACTTCCTGCCATGCTCGGTCACTCATCCTCGAGCCACTCGTTTCTTCATGAATGAATAAAATCTAGATTTGGCCCTGGGTCCAGGCCTTTGTTCCAGATGGCCATCATCATGGCGGGACTCAGGACCCTCTGGGTCCCCATAACTACAAATATGGGTCAGTGTCTTTATTCTCACCATGCTTTGCCCTGGGTGTGGTAGATTGGAATTAGCTCACTAGATTCCAATAACTTTCCGTGGGATTACAAATATAAACTTCCCAGACCAAGACCAGGACCAGGAAGGGCTCTCTATATCCCAGCACAGCCAAAAATAACCACAGAATCATCTTCCCCTCTCTCTGCCAGGAAATATTTCTAATCTCTTTCACAGTCATCTGTAACAGGATTTAGCCAGACAGACAGCGCACAGCAAAGGGAGAGAGCATATGCAAAGCGAACGGGCAAAATCGCTCTTGGACTGAAGAAAATAACCATATGAGACACCGTAGATGGCATCCAGAAAAGTTAATTACAGATATACTGAGCCATTAACAAAATTGGGAAGTTGGGCATCGTGCTGCACACCTGTAATCCCAGCCCTCGGAAGGCTGAGGCAGGAGGATCGTTGTGAGTTTGAGGCTAGCCTGGGCTACAAAATGAGTTCAAGGCCAGCCTCAACTGTGTAATGAACCCCTGTCTCAAAAGGATTAAAAAAAAAAAACTGAGGGAGCTCAGCTGGTGTCTGTACTGGAACAGATGTCCTGGGATTTCAATCTGGGATGTTCAAATGTTTTTTATTTTGAAACAAGGCTTAAGTCACCCAGGCTGGGCTTGAACTTGGGATCGTGCTGCCTCTGTCTCCTGAGGAACTGGGATTACAAGTGTGCATCTAGCTAAGCTAATAAATAT
>PVKN010024346.1:0-14463 GCA_004027915.1 Capromys pilorides
ATAATAACACAATCTTTTCATTACAATAAGCTCTTCTTGAAAAGAATATTTGGAGATTGGAAGAAGAAAAATGGGTTGTTCTTGAGGGCTTTCTCACACTTGACAAATAATGACTGCAACCATTGTTACAACCTTCCTTTTTGCTGATGGAGTAATCGCAATGCATTTTCAATAAATATTTATTGAATGAACAAACAAGTGAATGGATAAAAGACATAGTTTCAAGAGCAAGCACTTGCTTTCCTGGCCCTCCAGCTCTGCAGCCTTTCAGATCTTGAGAAATTTGAGCAAGTGATTAATTTCAGATCATAATTATCACACAGCTTATCATCGTAATGTGCCTAGCATTGTGTCAATTGCTTATACACAGCACTACCTTTACAGATAAAAAGTGAGGTTCCAAGAAATTCACTCGGCCAGTAGCCCACGGTCAACGGACGTTCAAGTTAAGCCTTGGCTTGCAAAGCCCAAGCGCCTCCATGGCACCACACCTGCCATGCGGAGCTTCTCGAGTGGCAACTGCATCTGGCCTCTTGGCTTCCATAAGACTTTCAGCAGAGAGCTCCCAAACACTGTCCAGAGTGGACTTCAGTTGAGGAGGGAGGGGAACTGGGGCATAAATACTCAAGAGAAACCTGCCCTGCAGGATATTGGCGTGTGCCGTGAACCTGAACCCAGGTGCCAAGGAGCACCAGCGTCCTGGACATGCGCACACGGCTCTCACTTCCATCTCTGAGGTTAACACTCAGACAAACTGGTGATGCTGTACATTTTTAGGGGTCTAGCTTGGGAAACCCAAATTAAGAAAAGCACCCTTGGGCTGGGGAGATATCTCAGTGTTCTGAGTGCCTGCCTGGCAATTGCAAGGTCCTGAGTTCTATCCCCAGTACTGCATGCGGTGCCAGCCCCTGAACTCTGGGCACCCAGGGCTAGTCGCTGAGACCGGGCATAGTGGTCCTGCCTGTAATCTCAGCGCTGGGGAGGCTGAGACAGGAGGATCACTTTGGATCCAAGCTGTGCAGCAAGATATTGTATCAAAAAATTAAGAAAATTATGGAAAAGAAAAGCAACCTTCCTCAATGCAAAGAAATTAGGCAGCACCTGAGGTGATGGTGAGGAGAATGAAAACATAGTGACAGTTGAATATCTTTTTTCCTTTTTTTGTATTTTTGAGACAGGGTCTCACTATGCAGTTCAGGCTGGCCTTGAACTCTCTTTTGTAGCCCATGCTGGTCTCGAACTCCCATCGATCCTCCTGCCTCAGCCTCCCAAGTGCTGGGATTACAGGCATGCGTCACCACACCCAGCTAACAGTTGAATATCTTTTAACAATTTCCTTAGCATGAAATGTGAAAACATTCTTTTTAATAATTTTGGTACAGTGCAGATATATTTCTGCAGATATATACTGTTCATAAAATTAGAGAATGAGAAGTAAAAAAGAAACAAATCATTTAAAGATTAGTATTTTTAAAGACACAAGTCTCTGTTAATGTTTCTTACTCAGTCTTTCTGTACCTCGTTCTTGAAACCTTTATCACATGCTCTCTTAGAAAGACAACAGTGATAGAAGATCTTTAATGGAAGAAATTCATTCTCCTCACTCCTTTTAAAAGGCAAATGGATTTTCAGAGCCACAAGACTTACGTGGGAATTCCCTAGGGGCTTTTGGCAGTTGGCAAGGCCAGTGTCCCTTTGTGCTGTGGCTCACGGCACCAATCACCGGCTGTGGGTCTCAGGGTGCCGCGTGCCTGCCACAGCCCGCTTGGTGGCCAGAGTGCGGGTTGGTGCATCTCAAGGGCAGTTCCTACTTCCCAGTTCCTTCAAGGAGTGAGATGGGGTGTGGGGGTGCTCAGAAGAGCTCCTGCATGAAGCTGACCATGGCACCCTCCTGAACTTACCAAGAAAGCATATTATGCCAACAGTGGAAGAGAGTGTTTGGGAGAACACCAGCCCAAGCAAATGACCAAGTCACAGAGTGAGGGATTGAGACAGAAACAATAGCTCTCCCTTTATCCTTTTAGGCAACCCACGACTATTGCCTACTACTGTGCAGGCTGGCCTCTCACTAACTAAGAAGATTTAGTTATTGTTATCCAAGTGCTGTGCCAAATAACTACGCTTCACTTACTTGGTGATAGGGTGGTTCATAAGGTCCAGGTAGGCGATAGGTTGCCTGGGGTACTATCGGGTACATGGAAGGTTTGTAGCAGTCATTAATACCAATGGATGAGAACTGTCTCAATATTTTGACAACTGTCCCCATCAGGTTGGTGCATGATGATTGAATATACACCCCATGTCTGGCATTGCGGCAGGTCCTGGGGAAATGACAGCAAACAGAACAGACTTCAGCACCACTGTCTACGGGAACCAGCTGTCTTCAGTTCATCACATGAATGAGCATAAGATTATCCACCAGGATGAACGTTTTCAAGGAGAGAAACTTTGCTGGACAGCACAAAACATGGGAGCTTCTCCTCATGTCAGGTCGGAGCAAAGCTCCTGAGGAAGGACATCAGCCCAGCCTGCTGTGAAGGAGGAGTCCAAGAATGGAGCAGCACTCATGGGAAAGCCCTGGAGTGGAGAACATGGCACAACTGAAGGACAGAAGGAAGGCTGCTGTGTTGTGAATGAGCAGAACAGGGGTGTGGAGTGGTCCCAGGTGACTGGAAACTCACATAGGAGCTGGGTCACAGAGGTTTGGGAGAGACTGAGATTGGGGACTTGCCTCTCAGGTCACTGAAGAGCTTTAAATAGGCAGGCCCATTCCTGTCACGACCACTGCCAATGCAGTTCTGAGACTGAGGTAAAGACGTGGTTGGCACGTCGCGAGGCCAGTGCCTCACTTCCTGCTACTTCACCTCATGGAAAGGCAGGTGGAGGCCACTCAGTAGCATCAGCATACTGGAATATAATCAGCTCTGACCCTGTAACATGCTTGGGACTTGGTTTTCTCAGTGCTACCAAGAAGGGTGGGTTATTTGACCCCAAAAGCTATGATCCAATTTTCCATTGGGGATATTCATGGAAAAATGTGCCCTGCAGTAAAGACCATGGTGACTTGAAAGAAACTCCGGAGATGTGGTTTTGTGGTTTCTAGGTCATGCCTGTCGAAAGCATGAGAATATCAAATCTTGGGTTTCCCTGCCCGGTCTCAGCTGTAAGCTGAACACGCTGGAAGGAGGATCCCTGCGTGACATTCATTCATTTTGTTCTATGGGGAAGTAGAGCAGCATCACACAGCTCAATGTGAGCTGACTGTGTAAACTCATGGGCTCCTGATCCCCTCTGGTCCTCCATGTCCTCATTTCCAAGAGCAGGCTGTTGGGTGGGGGATGCTGAGGCCCTTTCTATGACATTCTTTTTACCACAGAACTGGGCTCATCCGAGCCTTCGCCCACGCTTATACACAGCTAGGCAGGGTTGCACTGTCCGACCTCGCAGGCTGAAAAATCCCCCAGGATGTTTTGCATACCTGAGAAAAGAGGGATGCCAAGGAAGGGCTTGAGTCAATGTTGTAACTTGGGAGACACTGGAGGGAAATTTACCTGTCTTGGGTCCTGTAAGAAAATACCACTCAATCTGTAAAGAATTTGAAAATGATCGCTCAGCATAGGCTGACACTCCAGATAAAACAGTCTGGTCTGTACTCTGAGGAACCAGGTGCCCCTTGTCCTCCCTAGCAGGAGCTTTATTTGTTTTTAAGCTGAATCCGAGTTCCTCAGCGCTGTCCCAGGAGAAGCCCCTGCTGAGCTCCCGTGGTGGCTAGGTGGGGCCTCTCCACCTCTCCCTTTTCATGTTCTCAGGGCATGCAGCCATTAGCACTGTTTTTTCTTGAGCACCCAAGATGTTAAGGCGCACCGCTCAAGTCATCCACATGGCATTTCAGCCTTTCTTTAGAAGGCAATTGTGTCTGCAGTCAAAGACCTCTTGACAAGAGAAAATGGGGACTTCTGGAATGGAATAACACAGCCAAGTGCTCGCTGTCCACCTGCAGTATATGACTGTGTGGGCCATTACTTCCCAAATTATTGTGCTGAAAGATTTCTCTTGTTTTCATCTCTTTGTGCCCTAGCATTTAACCTTGGGGTTCCAGATACTCTCCCCTTCCTTCATCTTACCATAGCAATTATTTCCTTTGTGGCCTCATTTTATGTAATTATGTTAGGCGGCCATCACACAAGCATCTACTTAGTGGCATTGTGGGATGAGGGGCTCCCTCCAGTTCCTTCTGTGCTGCGAGCCTGCTCAGTGCCCTTGTAGACTCAACTCTTTGGGCTTTGTTCCCTAAGAGTTATGCCCCCAAAATAAAATGGAGAAGGAATGCACCTAAAATTCTAATAAGAGGCATTGCAAATGACAATGGGTCATGAGCCTGCATTGCCTGTTAGTAAAGTAACACAGAAAGTTTTCAGAGACAGAGTGACATTCAGCCTGGGAGTGTAGATATTCAATGAAAAAAAATATATAGTACAGAAAATTGCAGGCATCCTCACAGTCAGAGTATTGCTGGTGGGCATGCAAGATGGTACAGCTACTTTGGAACATAGTTCAGTGGTTTCACTGAGTGAGCATTTGAATCAGCATTTCCAAGAGAAACAAAAACACATGCCCACAAAATCTTCCACATGAATGTACATAGTGGCATCGCTCATAATAGCCCCAAACAGGAAATGAGCTAAGTAAACATCCACCAAAAAAAGATAAAATGTAATGTATCCATAAAATAGATTATTATTTGGCCTCTAACAGAAATGAAATCCTAATAGATACCACAATGCAGATAGACCTTGAAAAGTTAGACCATCTGAGAGAAGCCAGTCACAAAAGACCACATACTGTAGGCTTCCACTTATATAAAAATATCCAGAATAGGCAAAACCACAGAGAGAGGACCCACTTCCCAGGGCCGGGGCAGGGGAGGGTGGCACTGGCAGACTGTGGTTAAGAGTGAAAGACTTCCTTCAGGAGTTGTAGAAATGCTTTAAAATTGTGATGATGGGCATAAGGTTCTCTGAACTGTATTCTGTGAGTGAATCATATAGTATCTAAATTATATCCCAGTCGAAGTGTATATTTGCTGCAGGGCCTCACTATGCAGCTTGGACTCACAGTGGTCCTCCTGTCTCAGCTTCCCCAGTGCTGGGATTACAGCTGTGCACCATCACACCTGATTTCAGTGGCTGGCACCACATGTAGTGCTGGGGATTGAACCTGGGCTCTCGCGCTTAGACCACCGATCTATCTTCCCAGCCCTCCCAACCCATCTTGTGTCATCTCATAGTTCCATTCTTTCCATCTCTGGCCTTAATATCAGCCCAGCCATAGGCATTTCAGTAAACACCTCTAAAAGATATGAAAGCTTTTAATAATGTTACCATTATCATGCCTGGAAATTTAAAAATAATTTCTTAAGGGCTTCAAATAACTGTTTGCCCACATTTTCAATTGCCTTATATTTTTACAGTTGTTTGAATCAAGATTAAAATTAACACTGCCACTGGATGAAATGACCCTGAGCGTCTTCCAAGCTCCGGTTACTTCTGTCTCTTTTTGTTCCCTTTTGAAATTCATCTCCAGTGTTTGGGAAACTAAGTCATTTGTCTCAAGTGGTGTGCCGTGTCTGAACTTTGCTGGTTGCATCTCTTGTGTTCCTTTACAGGTGTGGTGGCAAATGTCTACAATACAAGCGTTGTGCTCTGCAGGTTGAGGCAGGGGGACTGCTGTGAGTGTGAGGCCAACCGGGACTACACAGTGAGTTTATGGCCAACCTGAACGACATAGCAAGACCCTGTCTCAGCAAATGAAGAACAACTTGATAGCGCCATACGTGGCGTTTTGTGCGTCTTTCCATCAGGAGCCGCTTCGTACCCCACTGTCTGCCTTTGTTATTTCAGTCACTGTGATTAAGGCTGGAATTCATCATTAGTTCACTGGGGTGGGAGAATTGTTTTAAAGACCGCATGTGCTTCTTTTCCTCCATGGTAGTGGGACCTGTGTTCCCTGGCCTGCCTCATCAGGCCTTGTCCTGTGCTGAGATAAGGAGTCTTGCACTTTGGGAGAGGAACCCAGGGCTGGCAGGCACACAGCTCCCTGGACCTTCTCGAAACGATACTCCTTCTCCCCAAGGGACACCCCAGCAGCAGAATGGCAGGGGCCTGGCGAGTCCCGCCACTTCCTCTGGGCCCATCTGCTTTTCGCTAGCACACCGCATGCTCACACACCTCCCCACACTTCCACTCCTCCTATCCTCTGCTCAGCTCGCTCATTTATTCGCCTAACACGTACTACACACCTGCTGTGTGCCCAGTGTCATGTCAAGAATTAAGCAGACAGCAGGAAGCAGGAGGTTGTCCTTCCCCCTAAGAAGCTCAGGGTTCAGTGAGTGTGTTTGCACACACGTGTGTGCAGGCATGCATGTGTGTGCCTGTGCATGTGCACGCACGTGTGTGTGTGGTGACAAATGAATGGATTACCGTAAATTCCCCACACCCATTCAGGCCTGGTTCAATTGTCACCCCTGCGCAAGACCTTCTTTTTCCTGTCCCTTCCTCCAACAAGACTGCCCGCTCTCTTGCTGTGCTCTCTCTGCCCTGGCTGCCGATCCACTCCTCATCACGGAGGTGGAGTCAGGAGGGTGGATGTCTACACTGACTGCGACTCCAGACTGCACCCGGAAGCGATGCTATCCTAGCAATCTTCGCATTTTGTGTCTATAACTCACTAGCTGTGCGATTTGGGACAACTTACCCGAGCTGGAAAGTGGCCCAACCCTACTGCCTACCTACAAGGGTAGATTGAGAATTGAGGAGAAATTGCATGCCTGGTTTTTCTGCCACCTTCCTTGTTATCTCTGAGCCTAGTGCCGCAGTTGGCATTCAGTATTTGCTGAATTGCTGAGTGACTAATGATCAAGATACAAGCTTTATTATGAAATAATTTATACATTAGTAAATTAAGTATGAAAAGACAGCTAACAGGACAATGTGTTAAAACACTAGGCAGAAACAGAAGAATCCAAGATGCTAAATGTCAATATTTGTTAGTTAGTGGGTCTCACCGGGGATCACTGTGCTTGCCCCAGGGAAGTTTGACACTGTCTGGAGGTATTCTAGTTATCACACCTGGGGAAGGTGCTCCTGGCTTGAGTGGTGGAGGCATGCTGCTGAATACCCTAACATGCACCGGGCAGCCCTATAGGAGCCCTCCCCTAAACAAAAACTTCTTTAGGATGTTGAAAAGTCTGAGTTGGAAACCCCAGTTTAGAGCCTTTCTACTCAGAGTGGCCTGTATATCTGCAGTATCAACATCCCCTGGGCCTCGTTAGAGATGCAAAACCCCGGGCTCCAGACCACACCTACTGTATCAGAATCTGCATTTTACCAAACACTAGGTGATAGGCATGCACACTACCCTTGGAGAAGCAGGGTTCTAGAATCACTCTTCTCAATCTCGATGACCACTAGAATCACCTGATGAGGGTGGTAAAAAATGCCAGGCCACATCCCATGCCAATGAAATCAGATCAGAATCCCCAAAGTCGTACCCAGGATTTGACATTTTTCTATGGTACTGGGGATTGAACTCAGGGCTTTCATAATGAACTACATATCCAGTCCTTTTTTATTTTATATTTTGAGGCTGTGTTTTACAAAGCCTGGGCTGGGCTGGGCTGCAGTTGTAATGTCCTGCCTCAGCCTCACAGGGTGCTGGAATTATAGGAAGGAACCATTGTACCTGTCTGGCATTGGTATTTAAGAAATCTCCTCAGGTCATTCAGATAGGCAGCTGGAGCTAGAATCACATCCGCAGCTCACAGGGCCCAGTGGTAGCTGATGCTTACAGAACTGAGCCCGGATGGAGACCGAATTGTCAGGGGACCAGGCTATTGGGCCCGAGGTCCTATGAAGATCAGTGTGGCTGTGGACAGGCCATTTCATGCCTTGCCCTCCACGCTACCTCTAAGATTATGCCCATTTCCTTGTCTTGTCAGAGGTGCCTCCCGCCTCAAACCTTCTAAGTGGCCCACAGTATGACACAGTGAGGATTTGCTGTGAATGACCGATCTTGTTCCAAGGGTCAAACACATGGTATAGATGACAGTCTCTAGGCGGTCAGGTGCAAGAGTCACTCATCAGTGTGAGCTGTGTAGCGGACTTGAGCAGGGCTTTGGGGCCAGCCCTCCAGCAGCAGAAGAGCATATCTGTTTCCTTTTGTGCCTGTTGGAGGAAAGGGGCCGAGGGTCCCCAAGGAGACACATCCATGCTGAACACCTCCCACCCTGATTTATAATTAACACAAGTCCCTGTTTCAGCCCAGCTGTGGACCATTAGCAATCACTTTCAGAGCGCAGCAGCAGGTGCTTCTCCTCCTGATGGAGGTGCACAGAAGAGGGGCCAGCAACTTGCACAGCCTGGGTCCCCCAGTACTCCATACAGCCAGAGCCTGGCTCCTTTTGCAGCCCTGCACAATAAAGCCCTATGTTGCTTAAGCCAGAGGGTGGTGCCGAATGCTGGGGAAAAGGGCTGGAAATGGACTTAACCTTGTCAAACACTTCCATGTCTGATCTTTCCATCCCTGCTGTGGCTTCAGGGGCTTCATGAAAGGGTAGTATGTGTGGGCTGATTTTTAGTGTGTTTTTTCCTCTGAGTTTTGCCTGCCACTCTAGGTGGGTGCTTGGTGGCAGAGGCTTGTTCCCTCTATTTGGTGTGTTAGAGCGATGGAAAATGCCCCACATGTGGCTGTGCTGGAAGAGTTGCACCAGGTTCCCCCGGAAAAGCTGTGCTTTCAGTTGGGAGAAGACCTTCTCTTTTCTTGGAGCAGAAGAATCTGAAAATCTTTCTCCTGTTGGGGAACTCTCAACTCTGACTCTTGAAGAGCAGCACAGGCAGAAGGAGTCATGCCTACTGTCTCTGTCTTTGCAGCAGCTGGTCAGACACCAGACTCGCCTGTCTAGGAAAAGCCACTGGAGACCACAGAGTCTGGTTGCAGAGTGATAACCACCCCACCACCCTGTCCCTTCCCCTCCGTCTGTTCTGTCTCCTGGCAGCCAAATGTTGGTTATTAGCTCAGCCACAGATGGTCCTATATTGTCTCAAGAGACCCATATTTAGCAAGAAACCCAGAGATCCCAGGGTTCCAAGGAGAGGCAAGGCTCACACTGTGCTCTGCTTGGGAGAGGTGACACGGCACCTCTGGTAGGCCAGGTGAACGGGGAGAGGAGAGCAGGGTGTGGGACAGATGGGCCCAGCTTTGCACTTCTGGTTCTGAGGCTGGTTCTTTAGCCTACAGGTCAGGGGAAGCCATGGAGCGTTCTAAGTAGGTGGGTTTGTGAGCGTGGACTAAGAGTTTCTGACTGAACCTGAGTTTGAAGAATGTCACTCGCTTCTGCTAGACAAAGATGATGTGCTGTATGATGGCCGGGCAGTTCCTGGGTGGGGTGGTGGCCCCTCCTCCCCTCCTTCCCTGGCCCTGCTTTCCGTAGCTGTCAGAGGTGGGAGCTCTAATCCAGAAGTCAGACCCTAGAAAGGCTGTGAACCTCTGCTGGACAGTGGAGGAGACTGAGGATGGAGGCCGCCTGTTTTGGTGATGTCAAAACAAGCTAAAACATCTGGAAAAATACCTGTGCTGTACCCTTCAAATTCTCCTGAGAAGGACTTCAATAATGTGTGCCAGAAGCCCACGGGAGGCTCAGCTCTTGGTGCTGGGTTGACATGCACATGTCTGATGGCAGAAACCCCCCCTTCCTGCCCAGACCACAGTCTCACCTGGGTTTCTTCTTGCCTTCTTTTCTACTCTGTATAGCACTGGCTGTGTCAAGAGGGCACATGTGGGTCTGGGGACTGCGTCCTTTCAGTCTTGGGAGGTGGCATCAGGCTTCATCTAATTCTTCATCTAATTCTGAAACCTTGAGACAGACAGAATCAAATTTTAGTGTGGGTGACGAGGGCATCAAGCTGCTGGGCATTGTTCTTACCTTCTGAGAGGTGCCTCTTCTCCTAGGAGAACGGGCGAGCCAGAGCAGATCTGCAGTGGAGAGTGGAGGGAAGGGCAGCTGGAAGTGACCTTGAGTTGGAACAACCCCTGTAGGAGGCCACCCGTCTGTCACATCACCTTTCTCTCGGGCTCATGCTTTGTTCTCTCCCCAAATCCAGGTCAAAGCGAGGCCTCTGGCACCATTGCCAGGAAGCTGTATTCCTGCACAATTGCTGGTGTCCCTCAGGCCTCTGGACAGCACTGGGTCCTCCTGGGTCCCCAGGCTCATGCAGTGTGACAGGGAGCTGCCCGCTGGCCCACGGGCCAAGCAATTAAGAAACAGCATTTTTTCTCCTTTTCGCTTCCCTAATTGTTATTTTTGTCCCTGCTTTCAAACCAGCTCCGGTGTTCATTTCATCTTGCCCCAGCCCAGTGCGCCCGGCAGAAAAAGCCAGCCTGCTCAGCGGGAGGCAATTTTCCCAGCGTGTCCAGCAATAATTCCAACACTACTGCTTTGTACATATAATTATAAAACCAGGGGCCACCAAAGTGCACCTATAGAGCAGAATCTTGACTGTTCTTGGTTCTGTTTTAATTATTAAGCCTTAAAGCAAAAACTCTGTTTCAAAGAAAACTTTCTGTACAGTCCTCAATAGAGTTAAAGGAGGAACATTTTAAGCTGATGAGCTGACACTTGTAGAAGCAAATATATTAAATAAATCATGATTCGTTTTGGGGGCAAAGTCTGACTTACATCAACTCTGGAAAAAATGGATCTTAATGAGTGACAGTTGGGTGTTTTCTGTCACTTCCTGAGGTAATGGCCGCAAGCTGACATTGCTCAGTGGGTGTCTTATACTTCTGAACAAAAGTTTTTTGGAGTGAGATAGACAAGGTAGAAATCCCAAGGTACCTAGGAGGAATGTCTAATGAGTGGAAAGACATATTTACTGGCAGTCTGTATGTAAGCTGTGACAGTTGACAGGACTTGATTGTAACAAATATAGTTGATGAAGAAAAGGCTGACAGACCAAGAGACGGGGCTGGCGTGGGGGGAGCCTGAGTCAAAAGCCCTGCCTCGGCTGAACCCTGTTAATGGTAAGTTGGATCCAAAGCTCTGGAGTCATAAAAGAGAGCTGGATCTCGCACTGATGTCTAAACAGAGAAATGTGTGGAGCTTGCAGGCGGCTGTAATGGGCTCAGATCTGCTGACCTTTTTGCCCACAAGTTTACAAGCTGGTGTTCCTGGTGGCAACTGGGACCGGAAGATGACCTCAGCTCTAGGGACGCATGGAAGTTCTGTGACCTTAGAGCTCAGGATGTCCATGTCTGGGGTCTGGACTGGGCATCTTTCACTTACAGTCATCCCTCTTGGGCAGTGATTGTGACCGAGAGCGGCTGGGCACTAGGTGGCCAGCCACAGTAGGCACCACGATGCCCCCCTGGGAGTGGGAGGGAGTCGAGCAATAAAACATTTCTTCGGTCTTCATTCTCGAGTGGCCTTGACCCCCGATCTTCCGCTGCTCCCTCTCCTTTCTATTTCTCCTCTGTACCCCACTCTCACCCTCTCCCCAGCACACAAGAAGTGATTGGCCTCGAAAAGGCAGCGCTGACTGGCATATTAAATGATGGTGCTCTGTGACCGGCCGGTCAGGGCTTCAACAATCAGCTTGCCAATGAGCTCTGCACTTCTTCCCCCAGGCAAATGTCACACTGAAACTAAACAGGATCTTTTTTCATCCTACATGCTGTTTTCTATGCCACATATTATTTTATAGTTGAAAATAGGCTCACTCTTTAAAATGCACAGTGCCTGCTGGACTTTCAATGTGTTTCATTTTGGGAGAAGAGGTTGCTGGGGAGGGCGGTGGGAAGAAAGTGTCCGGTGGTGATGAGGCGCGGCTGCGTCTTGACATGGGCTTCCTTGAATGAATGAATGGATGGATGGATGGATGGATGGATGGATGGATGGATGGATGAAGGGGGACAGCTGAAATGTTTAAAGATTGAAAGACAGATGGGTGGAAGTGATTAGAGCAGAAGCAGCTAACGAGCCTTCACCTCTCCCATCAGAACAGGATGTTGAAATTTCCATCAACACCTTGATTTGTCAGAATCACCGTGTTTCTTCCTTTGACTGACCAGGGCAGGTTTCCCCCACTTCTGTGTGTGTGTGTGTGTGTGTGTGTAGGGTCTCACTATGCAGCTCAGACTCATAGTGATCCTCCTGTTTTTTCAGTCTCCCCAGTGCTGGGATTACAGGCACAGCACATCTGGACTCCATCACAGGCTCAGCTGTGATGGGGGCAGGGCTAGCGTGGCATGTGGTGCCAGGGATTGAACCCTGGCCCCTGCGCTTACCTAACAAAGTGAGCTATCTTGCTGGCCCTCCCCCCACCTCTGTGATTTGAGGTCTGCTTGGCAATTTGGAGGGTGAGATCTACTCCTGCTAATTTTTTTAAATTAACCTTTCTGTATGTTATGGCCAGTTCAGCCAGCCCTGGGGGTGGGGCTGGCACAGCATGTGGTGCCAGGGATTGAACCATAATCCCTGCGGTTGCCTAAGCTTGCCTAAGCAGGTGCTCTAGACCTCTGAGCTATCCTCCTGCTAATTTTTCAGGTCTCCAATAAAGTCTCTGTTCTCTGACTTTGATATTGTCCCACGTGCATGGAAAACCCTTTCCCATAGTCTTGGTTAATCTACCCTGACCCGCTTTCCCTGGGTTAGGTCACATTAGCCTGATTCCTTCTGCTTGAAGCCAGTGTGAATGGGGTCCTTCCTGGGCCAGGTGATGTGGCCCAGCTCGGTGTCCAGAACACTGACTGATGTTAGTTCAGTCAGGTAGCACTTCCCATGCAAGCCAACAATCTCTGAAAATGTCCCATACATAGCTCAGTAGTTGGGGCAATACAAGAATGGATGTTATAGCTTATATAGAAGTTAGGGATTCTTATCAATAGGATAGCAATTTTTAGAATAAAATTTGGAGCATGGTAGGAGAGGGACTGAATAGAGAGGGCCTTTGTAGCTCAAGAAAGAGAATGCATTTGGTTTAAGATGAGGCAGCTACTATTTGGGAAAGGATGAGACACGACTGTTCCTCTCTTCTACCCCAGAGGCACAGGTCTATTATTACATATTTTTACTTTTGCTTTACTTGAGGAAGTCACTTTTTTCATGTTGAGTTTCAGCATCCTCATCTGTGGAATAAAGTTGCTCATCGAGATGACCTTGGAGATGACCTTCCTGCTCAAAATCTTTTGGACTTCATGACCCACCACAGCAGGGGGTGACAGTGAGAAGAGAACAAAGGGTCACATTCCCACTGAATGCTGGGAGTGAAATGGAAAAGGAGAGGAGAGAAGGGGTTGCCAAAAGAACTAAGATGCTTTATATCCGTGAAGCAACTCGCTGTGATGAATGTAAGTACTGAGCACTACAAACATGTAAATAAATGCCTGGAGGTCACGTCTGCATGTTGTGGGCTCCATGGAATGCAGGGATAAGCCTCCACTGAGGGTCCACCCAAAGTCAGGACCGTGTGGTTTTGGATCCCCATAGCTCATGCCACCCCCGATGCACCCCATTGCCGAGGCCGGCCCTGCTGCTCTGGGAGGTGTCAGGTGGGAAGGACCTGGGGAGCGTGTCCTGGAGCTGCAGCTGGAGGTCTTGGGGAGCAGGAGCGGCCCTGCTTTTCTATGGTAGAGAATTCCTGACAGAGGAAATGCAGAGGTCTGTGCAGCTGGCTTCTCTTTATTCTGATGATAGGACATAGATAACTTTTCCTAAGATGTCTCTGATTTTTCCTCTTCCTTCCAAAAGTTTTCATGCACGGATCCCAAACACATCCCTCCAAAAGCCCCCAGGCCCCAATCTATGCCAGGGCAGGGCTGGGCTCTGGCACCTCACTGGCCAGTAGCTAGCTATGCAGGGAAGTCCCTGAGCCTTCCCTCTGTCCCAGTGTCCTCCTGTGTAGAAGGGAAGAAAAGGATATAGTGGGTGATTTTTTTAGTTTAGTGATAACTTTTTAAAAGTGACCTTCCACCCCCAATAAAACCTTCCCTTGGATCTCAGAGAAAACATCAAACATGCAGTCTTCTGACTGGTGTCCTACCCTCTGCGCCTTTCTAGCCCCTCAGCCACCCCAAGGCATCCCTTTGGAGCCCCAAGCTCACAATGGGGACACAACAGGTGCAGATGGCAGCTAAGGTTCCTGCGATCCACTCTTCCTGCTGTACCTGTCTCTACTCCTTCTCTGCCAAAGCTCCTTAGGGACAAGGAGAGTCCCAGCATTTGCAGGGAGCAAGCCCCTTTGCAGGGGTTCTGGGGGTCTTCCGTGGTGGAAGCAAGATAGGATTTCCCTTGAAGCCTGAAATTAGTGGCTGAGGAAGGAATCCAAATTCTATTTCAACATAGTCACATAAGTGTGTTTGGGCTGCATGACAATGTCGTCACAATGTCACCTGCCCCCCTCCCTCTCCCCC
>PVKN010024347.1:0-14482 GCA_004027915.1 Capromys pilorides
TGTAGGTGGTGTGAGCCAAGCTGGTACAAGCCCAAGAGGGGCCCGGAGCTCGGAGCCCAGATCCCTGTGGGCAGTTCTGCATCTGGCTTGACCTGCTCCTCCAAGTCTGGAGTGGGCTAACTTGTCCGTGTCACCATGCACTTGGGTACCCCTGCTTCTGTGTTCCCTTCCCGGGTCCTCTTGCGCTGGGCATTGGAGTGCACTGTAGGCCCACAGAGTCAGTAAGATAACACATTCTGTATCAGCAGTCGCGGTAGTCATCGCCACAGCAGTCACAGCCTCGTAATTAGAGCAGTAGCAGCGGTTTCAGGAGCCACTGAGTGGAGGTCCAGGGTCAAGTCCAACTTGGAAATGTCTTGCCGTCTAGATGGAAATGCTGCCGAGCGCGTCTCATAGCGCGGCCTCTCTTCAAAGTTCTTTGAAAACGGGAAAGACATCAGGCCTCCCTCTTGCCTTTGATCAGCGAGGGTGTTTGTATGCTTGCTGCGCTGCTCTGAGCACAGCGAGGATCGAAGAGCTTGTCCCCGAGGCCGGTGTGCACCCCGAAGTCTCTCCCCGAACCCCTGCTGGGAGCACCGCGGCTGCAGCCTCACAGTTGCGCAGCGGTTGGTCTGATTTCACCAGATCGTCCTCTCACCTTCCTTTCCTAATTACCGTCTCTCCTTCAGGGACTAGCGCAGAGTCCTCGCTGCGTGTCTCAGGGCAAGGGATTCTCCTTCCTGGTTTTGCACTTGCAAACTTGCGAACACCCAGCCTCAAGCAAGGCTGAGGAGCTGCTTTGAAAGGCCGGCTTCTGAGGCAGGAGGCTGCTGGAGACCAGTTCCCCCACCATCTCTGCCGGGCTCTGTGAGGCAGTGGCATTGAGTCTCTGGGTGTGTTCGAAGATCCTTTGCATGAGTCCACTTTGGAATTTCATATCCTTACTTGGTCAGCAATCAGTATTTCATGGAGCACAAGCCTTTTTGTCTTACTTTGATTTCTCTGGAGGATCACTGCCCATCCCCCTAGTGTTCCCTTGATAACTGTAGATTTTATCCCAGAATAAGCACAAGAATTTAGTGCAAGTACTTCTGAAATGTTTAGAGAACTGTAGATCCTGCAAAGCTTACCTTTGCTCTCCAGGATGAGAGACTCCAGTCTAAGTGCTGTAAAGGACAAGACCAGGGCCAAGTGGCTCTCAGAAAGGTGCTTGGTCCAGGCCTGTGTGTGAGCAGAGGGGTGGATTGGTTGTGTGTGAACTGGGCCTTCCAAGGGAACTGGGAGCCACTGTATGTGATTTTTATTTTTATTTTTACATACTTAGTACAGGGTCTACAGGGTCTCACCACACAGATCGGACTCACAGTGATTCTCCTATTTTCAGCCTCCCAAGCGCCACCACAGACAGTCTCAGTTGCTATCTCCGAGTGCCCTGGGGGTGGGGTCTGCACCGCACAAAGGAGATCGAACCCCAGCCCCTGTTTCTGCCTGAGCACCCACTTTTGTCTGCTGAGCTACTCGGCCGGTCCATCATGTGATGTTTTCACGGTGCGCACAGGTAAAAGAGTAACATGAAGTAGGAAATGTGCGTGGAATATTTAGGCGTCCATGCCCTCTGAGCTGTGCCCGAGGCGTGTACTTTTGAGTGTCTGCTAGGCGCGTTGTGCAGGGCCGGGGTGGGAGAAGGACTTGGTGGTTATCGCTGTGATGAGCCAGGTCTTGTTATTGATTTACCGTTCCTCACCATCCTGTCATGACGTGTCCCATTTTTATTTTCATATTACTGTGTGGGAGAGAAATGCTCAGAGAGGTTAGGTGCCTGACCCAGGGTCCCTCAGCTTGGGACGGTGGCAGTGCTTTGACTCTAGGCCCGCTTGGAAGCAAAGCCTGGCTCTGAATCTTCTGCCTTGCTCCCTGTGGCCAGGGTCCACCCTTCTCCTGGGTGCTGTGCAGGGCAGGAAAGCCTCCCGTGGGCCTCCCGACAGGCCGCGGACTGGCCGGTCCAGTCCCGAGCTGGATTCACGAGGTGGAGAGGAAGTGGCCTTCTCCGCTGGGTGCCAGAGGCCAGGCTGGCCCCTGCGCCACCACATAAGGGCTGCCTCTCGCCTGGGACACGACTCCCCTCATGGTCCTGCCCGCCTTGTTCTGAGCAGCCTTGCAGTAGTCATGGCAGCCCTGCCCCCTCCAAGTCGGCCACCACTCCTCGGCTCTCCTGGGGCCAGGCCGGTAAGGCCTTGTGGCCCTGGGTGTGTGTTCCGGCAGGTCACACGCTCCACCTCCTACCACACAATACAAACTCTTTGGGGGAGGGGGAAATAAATTTAATCCAGACACAGGCTAAAAAAAGAAAAAAAGAAAAAAAAAGAAGAAGAAGAAAGAAAAGAAAAGAAGGGAACCAGCCACCCTTTCTTCCAAGTTAATTAATTTGAGCACTATTTTCAGGAAAACCGTCTCTTAAATCCCAATCACTGAAGGCAGTTTTCTTGCCACAAATGCTCAGCAAGGGACAGAAAGGCGCATAATTGCTCCTTGACGGAAGGTGACAGACTAAGAAGGAGAGGGAGGGTGGATTTCCACAGCTAGGGAAGGGGCTGCGGGCACCTCGGAGGACAGCCCACGTCCTCCACAGGGACGCGGCGCTGCGCAGGTGCAGGGTGGTGCTCGGTGTCAGCCATGCGTGAGCACGCTCGCGGGTGCGTGCCTCACGTGTGAGGGACCGCGCTGCTAGGTTGAGCGGCCCAAGCTCCCGAGCCCACAGGGACCTGGGCTCCTGGCCACTCCCTCCTTCTAGGCAGGGTTTGCTTGACCGCGCAGAGGCCCTGGGCTGCTGAACTGCCGAGCTGTGTCCCCGGGTGTCTTGGTTACTCTTCTCTCCTTGCTGGGACAAATGCCCATCACCAAGAGCGAAGGAAGGAAAGGTTTATTTAGCTCACAGTTACTGGAGGTTTCAGTCCATACTCGGCTGGCTCCAGGGCAGAGCAGCACATGGCAGAGGGCAGCAGCTCGCGGCGGCGGAAGGCAGCAAAACAGCAGGAGCAAAAGGGAGGAGCAGAGGTGACAGTGGTGACAGAGAGCAAGTCTGTCTCCCTCAAGCTGCATTCAGGCTACCAGCCCAGGGCTGGGTGTAACACACCCATAATCCCAGCAGCACTCACACCTATAATCCCAGCCTTGGCTCATTAATTAATCACACACTGTAGACCTGCGCCTCCTTGACTGCATGAGGCTTTGGGGGGACAAACACACACAAGCCAGTGCACCGAGTAATCTCCATGACACTGTGCCTACTTCCTGCCTTGCATCCTTTCTACTCCAAGTGCAGATGGGCTCCTTGGGGCCAGGAGAGGACAATTATTGACAAGAAAACTGCGAGAGTTTTGTCCACACTCGGAGATCAGGATAAGTAGGCTCCGTGGGCGTAGGCATGCCATTTCCCCTTTCGCCTGGAGACGGCCAGAACACAGTCCCAGAGCCAGTGCCCTTAGCTCTGAAGAGGATGGAAGCTTCCACTAATCAAGCGACCAGGCACTGGGCTAAGCATTTGATGCGGCTGCAGGCACCATTCCTTGAAACCCTGAAATCACTCAAAGAAGTTACTGTTTTCCTGGGTGGGAGAGTTTTCAGAGGAGAAAACTGAGGCTTGGGATCCCAGGAGGACTCCTTCAGTTTACACAGAGAGCTGGGATTGCAGCCTGCAATACGTCAGCCCTCCAGCGAGTCTTCTCAGACTCACACAGCTTGTTATTCGGGTTCCGTGCCTGAGGTGAGTTCTGGGTGGATACAAACAGAACCACGTCCCTAGGGTCACACTGACTGGAGGATCCAGGGCCAAAGAGGGCTCTGACTTGGGGCAATGCAAAAACATCGTCCCTTCACCAGACGAGTTACAGAGGCCGCTTTTTTTGTTTTTTTGTAGCTGAAGTGGTGCTGAGGAGGGGGAGTTGCAAACCGCAAGGGCAAGCTCCTGAACGCGCAGGTGCCCCCTAAGGCCCCAGGTGAAAGCTGTAGGCTTCGGAGCCACAGCAGCCTCACTGCCAGCCACTTTGCTTGCATCATCTTTATTATTACTATTTTTTTTTTTTATTTCTGTTTTTGGTATTTTGGGAAGGGTCTACAGGGTGTTCAGGGTCTCACTACTAGATTGGACTCATAGTGATCGGCCTGCTTACAGCCTCCCAAGAGCTGGGATTGTGGGCGTGCGCCACCATACCACCCAGTCTCAAGTGTGCCCCGGGGGAGGGCCCAGCACAGCAGGCCCAGGGATCAAGCCCCCAGCCCCTGCACCTGCTTGCAGGTGCTTTAATCTGCTGAGCTTTTATGCTGGCTCTGCTCGCATCATCTTTAAGCTGCAAAAATTGAGGACAGAATACCTGCCTCTCAAGGTCTTGGGAGTATTAACTGAGAGAATATATTTAAAGGGCCTTTACCATAGTGCCAACCTTAAAAGCATGGTTCAGAAAAGGTTAACTACTATTATCAATTATCTCCCCCTCCGCAGGCCTGTGGCAGCCTCGATGCGGAGTGGCACCTGGGAACATCAGGGTTTTGACTGTAGCGTGGGGGTCTCCACCCCACCTGGGCCGCGACGTCTACCAGCCTTGGCACTCTGGGCTCCACGCTTACTGCCCTTGAGACCTGAACTTCACTTGCAAAGCGAGCAATTCGCAGTCCCTGCCTGCCGAGGTGTATGTAAGAAGGGAGGAAGGGGAGCGGACCCAAGCGAAGCATATGGTGCTATCCTTGTGCAGGGTTGGTGGGGGCACTTGAGAAGCACAGGGTGCTGGGGCTGCCCTTGTTTATGACTGCGACGCTAATGCCCAGCACCCAGTGGGACCTGTCTCCAGCTGCTGCGGAAACCCCGACTGCACAGGGTCTTCTCCTTGCCTGGAGATGAGAACAGCACTGCAATTCCTCGCTCATTAGAGGAGGTGGCGTACTCGTAAATGAGTCTCCTAGGAGTTGGGGGCATTTTAAAAAATTGTTTTAAGTCTGTCTGGCTTATAAAGCAAGGACAGAGGATGGTGTTTTCCTCAGGACTCGTTTATGTTCCCATTTTGACTTTGGTCAGAATGCAACCTCCATCTCAGATATCTCTCTCTCTCTCTCTCTCTCTCTCTCTCTCTCTCTCTCTCTCTCTCTCTCTCTCTGACTCCAGGGTCCTGGCATGTCACCCAAGCAGCATCACCCTGATGACAAGGGACCAGGCTGCATCTGCACATACACCAGGGCGGATGGGCCTCACAGCTTTATCCCCGCCCTGCAGCCTTTCTCTGCCAGAACCAGCCAGATGTAAAAGTGCTTTTGGTTTTCATCTTTCCTGTCTCCTATCTTTATTGATGTGAATTTTATTCCCCTCTCTGTTTTTAATACATATCTTTTTGGCCACCCTATCCATAAACATTTGTCTGATGGAGTGGCTTTCCACTTGGTTGCGTGTTAAAATTCATTGAGAGCACTTTTAAAAACTCTTAGCATTTAAGCCCCATCGAGTGGAGGGCACAGGGGTGCAGACAAAGGACTTGTGGCTACAGATTTTTCTTTAGAAACTTGCCAGGGGCTGAGGATATGTACCTGCCTGGCAAGCACATGTTCTCAAGTTTGATCCCCTGTACCACAAAACAAACAAGCCAATGAGCAAAAACATTTGCCAGGGGGGGCTGGGAATATAGCCTGGTGGTACAGAAGCTGCCTGGGAACACGAAGTGCTGAGTTCAGTTCATGGTGCATGGAAAAATAAGACTGCAGGTAATTATGAAAACCTGCTTGAGGATCAACGTTCTAGTTAGGACTGTATATGTAATACATGAGAGCTATTCTGTGTGAACCTGAACATCTCAATTAACATGTATGACATCATTTATTATATATGTTAACAAAATATGCTACCAACATGTTAACTATAGAACACGTAGAGTAGGATAAGTTGATTATATAATAAGATTATGTGTTCCATGACATCAGTGTATATGTTGATTAACATGCATGTTGCTTGCTGTATGTGTGAGTATTAGCTTATATTGATTGTATGTTGAAATGGATACAAGCCCTGCAAGGTGGATGAGAAGATTCTCCATGTAAAGTCTGCAGTACTTCCGTGTCGGCTGCAGAGAAGTCTGTTGGCGCATGTTCTGGGCTTCTGGAGCCTGGAACATTTTTTTAGATCTTCACATCGGGCTCCAGATGTGGAGCTCTGGGTTCTGTTCCCTTCATGGGTTGATTTTCTGGCTCTGTCCTCTCCAGGCAGCTTGTGTGACCTGCACCCACCTTGGAGTATCTCCTGAGCCTGGCCTCTCCTGAGATGGCCCTGAGTCTCGTCTGGTCCGGCTGTGCCACTGCTCTGTCAGAGCAGGGCCTTCCCTGGGCAGGTCTCCCCGGTCATTAGCCCTTGCTCAGAGCACAGTTGCTGTTCTTGTGTTCATCAAGCCAGGTGGCACCTGTGTCACATCCATTGTCCCAAGTGTTGCCCTGTCCTGGTTCCATATGGGAAATTGATTACCGCACATGATGGGATGTTTAGTACTTTAATGGAACGTTTTTCTCTACCATTGTTTGCGTAGAGAAGGCGGGAAAACTCCTTATCAAGTGGATGGACATGGATTTTGTATTGGCGGAGAGGGGAGAGGACAGAGCAAAGCTAAATGAATTCGGAGGGCCTGAGGGACCTTAGTAGAGGGCCCCTGCCGTGCTCCAAGCCCTGGAGTGGCTCAGAGAGGGGCCTGTGGGGTGAGCCCTCACCGGGAAACCTGATGAACCATGTTGATATTTGGAACAGTGGAATACATAACCCCCTTAGGAGCACACCAGGCCTCCACTCACACTCGCATGTGCCAGCCACTCTGCAGACCGACGGGCTTGGCTCCTAGCAGTTACTGTGGTTTGAGTGTGGCCCCCAGCTGTGCAGGCTTTGGAAACCTAACCCCAAGTTTGCAGCTTCACGGTGTCTGGGAGAGGGTCCTTTGGGATATAATTAGGTCAGATGACGTCCTGGGAATGGCCGCCCTCTGAAGGCCTCTGGAGTTCACTGGAAGAGGAAGCCAGCCTGGGCAGGCACGCTGGCCATGTGGCTGTGGGAGCCGCTCGGTGTGTGGTGTGTTCAGACCCAGCAGAGGGCCCCCCTGGGTGCTGAACAAGGGCCCAGACCTCAGCCCCAGAACAAGCAGCCCCGTGGGCTTCACTTCGTCTTCAGTCCCCCCCACTCGCCAGTGTTTCCTTCTAGGAAGCAAACACGGCCTCCAGCCCCAGCGTGGAGCCCTGGCTTTGCTCAGGGCGACCGTCCCAGCGCATAATCTCCACTCCAGGAAGTAGCACACTGCACTTGGTAGCATAGGCTTAAAGCTCAGAGCACCTCACAGAACCCCAGCCTGGCCACTGCGGGGCTTGAGGGCTCGGGACGCAGGAGCCGACCTCTGGAACCTCCACGCTGTGCTCTGTAAGGCCGGCTTGCAGCCCTGCATCGCAGGAGCCTGGGGAGAGCTGGAGTTAGCAGAGGCAACCGGTGCGGAAAGCAGGTAGCCTGGGGCCTAGTCTTGCTTTGCAAGCCTCGGTATATACTTGAAATAAAAAATTTCTGCCCCTGCTCCTTCCCTGGCAGAGCCTGTCACCCTCTGCCATGCTAAGTGCCCCTCTGATGCCAGTTTTTCCTGCTCTACTCCCACTGCAGCCTGTGCCAGGGAAGCGGCTGGCCTCACTTATCTCTGAAACCCCTCCCAGTTCCAGCCTTAAGTGCGGCTGGGGAATTCGAATAAACACCCAAGCCCACCCCCACCTCCCTGCATGCACAGAGACAAAGCAAACGGCTGAAGGTTAATTTTTTTGGCCCCTTTTCATAATGATTCATCCATAACGATTTCTACTGGTTGTATTTTCTTCTGTGACAGAAACAATTTACTGCATTCTTGCAAAGCCCATTTTCTCAGCATGATCTAGTTGTGTGGTGGTTTGGGAAGTAATTTACCGATAGTTTGCTTCAAAATAGCTTACAAAGACAAAGGGGTTCTATTGACACCAAGGTGCATTCCTTATGGGCTGGAAAAATAGGATAAAACAATTTAAAAAGTAAAAACATGGCATTATCACCACTTTGAACTTGGGTTGTAAATCGCACGCCCTGAGTTGAGATGGTTTCTCCTCCTCCTTGTGACTGCAGTCTGTTCTGAGGCCAGAGGTGGATTGTTTGCATGGGCAAATTCGTGTTATGTTTTGCCGGAAGCAAGCTGTTGTATGTAATCACCAGTTCCATCCCCTGGATGCCCGACCATCTCCTTCTATTTCTTGTCTTTCACACTATGAAAGATAAACAGCGGTGGGGAAAAGGACAGGAGGGAGGATCGCACAGCCCTGGGCTCCTGGGGGCTCTCCTGGAACCCAGGCTTTTCTCTTCCTTGGGCAATGATCAGCTTGCTACGTGGATGCCGCTCTCCCCATTCTGCTCTGCTCATGCTGCCCGCTGGCGGAGTGCTACGCTGGTGTCTGTCGCCTCTGACCGTGCAAAAGCAGGGGACTGCGCTCACCCTCGCCTCCTCCCGCCAGGGATGGGGCTCGGCCTCCCTCCGCAATCTGCCCCGGCTCCCCAAATCGGACAGGATTTGGGCCTCACCTTGGTCTTAGCACTGACATCTGGCGGTTCTTTGTTTTGTCCAAGGTTTTATACTCATTTAAAAATTAATAATGATTTTAGGCTTTTATAATGAGCAAGTTTTATGATCGTCAGTCTAATCCTATAAGCTTAAATCCTAAACCAACACGAGTTATGCTTAGAAGGCCTCAGCAGCCGTACAAGTCTTTGATTTCTTGAGCAGTTGACGTGAACAGGGAGGAGGGAGGGGCAGCGGGCGGTGACAGTGTTCTCAGGACCGGGCGGGAGGGCTTCAGGACCTAGCGCAGATTATGTATTGTGGATTGACAGGTTTGTTCAAGGCATACTTAGGACACAGGGACAGGATTCGCTCTCTGTTTTAAGCAGGAGTGAGGCTCCTGTACTAAATCTTCAGGAATCTCATAATGTCCCTTCAGTCATTTGCTTGTTCACACTCTGCTCTTTACTGTGTCAGACAGTGGGACAAAGGCACCTGCAAAATTTTAAAAAAATATTCTCTGTTTTGGAGGTTCAGTGGGGGCTGTCGATGATCTCAGGAGCGGAAGCAGTAAGGTGCTGCTGTTCTCTGCTCCTGTAGCTGGCTGATTGGAGCAGAGAAGTGATTGGTTTCCCCGGAAAAGCTGATTCAATATGAAAAATGTGCCTATCTGCAAAATTCATTTCCGCTTCCTAACATTTTGATCTTCCGTTCTTTCTGCCCTGGCCAATGCAATATGAAAAGACACACATGCCTTTGTAGGCAAAATACACCCAAAAAAGTCCAGCGAAATCACCCTGCTAAAGGTCAAATGTTAAAAAGGTCATGTTGTGAAGTGGCGGTCTGGACTTCTACCTGCACCCTTTGGTGGGTGGTCCTTTCTGCTGCAGCCTGTGCGTGTGGTAACTGGTTCTGCACTTTCTGGATCAGTGGGGTCCTCAGGACACGAAGTCACCGTCCTGCTTCTCACCTCTCCAGAGCGGTGCAGCTGGCTAAAAAGTCCAGCAGGCTGGCCAGGGAGATAGCTCCCGCAGCACAAGCACCTGCCTGGCAAGTGCAAAGTCGTGAGTTCAAACCCTGGTCCTGCAAAAAAAAAAAAAAAGTCCAGCAGGCCTCCAAGCGGGTATAAGGGTGGCCAAAAATATGGCAAATCCTTAAGTTTTGTAAAGAAGTAATGGTACTGCGAAACATGCTGCCAAGAAAGATGGAATAAATGTGTCCAAAGAGAGAGCAAGCACTTGGAGTGGTTTGAGGAGGATCAGTGGTCATATGTCTCTGCCATAATAATTTATAAAAATTTAAACTATATTCTACGATCACCCATCCCATCTAAGGCTAGAATTCTGTCACTTCTGCTTGCCTGTTGCCATGATCATGGGCAGCAACTGCCCTGAGTGGCCTGGGAGGATCAGCATAGAGAAGACGTTGTCAGTGACCACGGCCTTATCCCGAGCCTCTTCTGGAGCCTCTTGGCCAACTTACGGGCTGCGTCTTCCTCCTTCTACCTGAGATCAGCTGCGGGCCCTGGGATCGTGTGTAGGAGGCCGGCAGTCTCTTGATCTACTTAGAGGCCCAGGAGAGACACATGTCTAATTAATAATAGACTCAGTACTTGACAGGGCTCTTTTAATTTATTAGAGGGATGCCGTAGATAGCAGGTGGCTGGAATTTAAAGAGAAGAAAAGTGGGTGGATATGAGGAGGGATCAAAAAGTCAATGAATGTTTAAATTTTTAGGAATTTATTACAGTGGTGGAGGAAACACCTGTGATGCTTTCCCTACCAGTGACAGTCCCCCTGACTGGGCACACACTGACCCCGTTGTTCTCACCACTGTCTGAAGGACTTCTGGGCGCCCCTTTTGAGAGTGTCTCCAGGGGCACCATGGTGGCTGCTTCTGTGTCCAGAACTGACTCAGAATGTTTACCTTTCCCTTTTATTTTGATGTTGGTATGAGTCATAAGCAGCACAGTCCCAGTTTCAGAGATTACAGTGGATGAGAACACAGTAATGTTTTCTTGCCATTTAAAAAACAAAACAAAACAAAAATTGCCATAAATATTCACTCCATGACAGGTGACCACAAAGTAGGGTGCGTGTTTAAGTTAAAAAGTTATTACAGCAAAAGTCACATCAATATTCAAAATGTTCCCCTCGTTTCCTACACATTCATTGTGTCATTCTTGGGAATGTGTGTGTGTGTGTGTGTGTGTGTGTGTGTGTGTGTGTGTGGTTTTTTTTGTTTTGGTGGTACCGGGGATTAAACTCAGGACCTTGCACTTGCCAGGCAAGCACTTATTCCACTGAGCTATCTCTCCAGCCTGAGAATGTGTGTATTATTGCGAAAAAAAAAAATATTTTAAAAATCACCTTACTTTTAATAACCTTTTATAGTGTTTTTGATTATTATGTCGCTTTATTTTCTTTTGTTCTTTATGGACCGACTGTTGAAGCAACTCCAGTGTCCACTCCTTTTGACCTTTTCCATGCCCTACTGACCATACCTGTAGGGGGCAGACATGGACATAGTAGAAAGCCCTCCCTCCTGTGTCTGTGATGAGCACGTTCCCGTAATTAACCTCATGGTCCTGGACCGTGGAGAATTTGTCTTGATGGCCTCCTTTAGAAAGACTGTTGAGGACAACTGAGAGGTACTTGGGGTGCTGGACAGGTGTCTCTGTTAATTTACTATGAACCAAGTGTCAGCAAATTGAGTTTCACAGGTGGCCTAGGACACTTGTTAATTTGAAGCGGTCTGCAGGTGGCCAGGGAACCCTCACCAGCTGCACCCTGAAGGCTTATTTACTTTGGTTAATGTAGTCGCTACAAGCCCCCAGGTAGATCAAGCAATTTCTTCATTTGGACCATCTCAAGCTGCATGGCATTTCAGAGATTTTCTTGACCTTGTCAAAGGCAAATGCTTCCTTTACTGCTCTGCCTTAGATTTCACCTAAAGACAGCACACTGCTTTCTCCCTGGCAGTGGCTAGAGGAGCAGAGGTGAGTGAAAATCACCACAGATGTTTTATGATGCTCAAGCTCTTGCAGTTGTACTCCCCAAGCTGACGAATGGCTTCTCTCCTGTGCGTGTTTTTTTTTCCAATCTCCTGTAATTTACTCCCATTTCCTTTCTAAATCAAGATCTTTGCCCTCTTCACGAAGCATCGTAATACTTAACACTTGAGCATGCTCTCCGTTTTTAAGGCCCTAAGGGATGATCAGTGAGTTAATGCACAGAAGGTGATGCTCATACCACAGGCCAGCGGTCCTCCTGCCGCACAAAGGAGGAAACTGAGGTCCCAGCTGGCAACCCCAAGTCAGGCAACACTTCTCCCACATCAGAGGCTCCGGTGTCACACAAAAGCTTCCTCCACCCTTGGGTGCCAGGAGGAATATGGAGAAAGATCAGAAGCTGTTTTTCTCCGACATGCCTGCTCTATTAACATCCAGGGTGGTTCCCTATCCTATCAAGCTTTTCCTCGCTACCGTTTGAGCTGCATAGGCTCCAGGCCTGCTGAGCACGGCCATGCTTCCTTACGGGGTGAGGCACAGCTTGGTAAGCGTGTCCCTGCTCTTACACTCAATGTCCACCGGAAACTGTGTGTAGACTTCAGGACTCATGGCGGTTCCTGCCCAGCGTCTCTTTGGTGTCCTCATTAGCCTGCAGAGGACCAACTGTTCATCCTAACTGTGAGTACCTATTTTCTAGAGCAGACTCCTGGGCGGTATGTTGTTAGCTTATTTATAAATATGTCAATAACCTTATGAGAATAAGGTCAATAACCTTATGAGAATCAAGTGGCAATGTGTTGCTGCCTCACCATTTCTACAAGGCCTATTTTCATCTTTTTGATAGAAGTAAAGAGAATGGGTGAGATGTGACATTTTCAATGAAAGGCCACATTAGGTTTTTCTCCACATGCTAAATTCTTTCTCTTAATTCATCCTCTCTCAGTTGTCCTGAGAGTTTCTCACAGGCAAATTAGGCTTTGGTATTGCTTTCTAACTTTCCAAGTTATAATCTTTCTGCTTGTTGAAAAATGGATATCGTTTGCCTGTTTTCACCTTTAAGAGGGTCCTTATGAGCTCAAAATGGGCTTTGTTAAAACTAAACTTCCATCAGTGAGTTTTTACGGATGCTATCCATGAAATCAGAAAATTGTCCATGCAGCACGGAGGGTTTGTGTTATTCTTCCTGCTGAGCACCATGTTCTGACAGATTAGCAGGTGTTTAAGGCTTGTGTAATCTGCTCCCAGCCTTGGGAGAGACTAGGCCCTCTGGGAAATACAATGGAACAAATTATCTCGTCTAGCCTTCTAGGACTTCTCAGTGTAGGTGTGTACACGAATCTTATATCCATGCAACTTTTAGAAAATCGTAAGTGAAAATATGTTCACAGGCCAGGACAGACTATAAAGACCACATACACAATGCTTCGGCAAGTAACATAATAACCACTGGGATCTTCCAGCTGATTCTCCTGGGAGCGTGGGATCCAGTTTTAATTTTGGAGTTAGGCAAATATGGATATAAACCTGAGCTTTGTGCTTGTACCTGACTGGGATTATGCCCAGAAAGCCTTTTTTTTTTAATCTGTCATGCAAGACTAACACTATTTCCAGTAAGTTATAATGACAAGGATGTAAGCTCCAAGAGGAGAAAGAATCTTGTTTCCGGTGTCATTGTTGTACCCATTTCCCCTCCTCTGCCTGGAAGGCCTACAAATATTTGCTGAGTAGTGTCTGCGAGACAGCTCAGCAGACTAAGCGCCTGGTCTGGCAAACACAAGGACCAGGGTTCGCCCCGCCCCTGGAGTGCCACTGAGTTCCGGTGTGGTGGCGCATGCCTGTAATCCCAGCACTGGGAGGCTGAGAGCAGAAGGTTCACTATGAGTCCAAGCTGCTTAGTGAGACCCTATACCAAATACATAAATGGAAAAAAAAAGAATAAAAACAAAAATATTTGCTGAATGATCAACCTCATCAAGTTTCCATTAGTTTAGGTAAGATGAGGTATTTGGAAAGTAGGGCAGTGCTTTGGTGGTCAGCGTTCAATGACTTTGTTTCCATAGTATTGTGGCTTTGCCTGGATTCAAGATTACCAGGTCCTGTGGCAGCGTAATCCCCAGTGCTGTGTGTGCCCGTGTGCCCACGCCCCTTCTCAGGGCCCCACGTGTCTGCAGGAGCCACGCACATACTATCCCTTGGGTTCACACTTCCTCCTCGGCTCTTTCCTCTCCATCAGTTCACTCCAATCTTTCTCATTTTCCCTTGGTTTTATCAGTGGCTTGACACACACTCTGTCTCAGGCTTTTTCCTCATCAGAGTCTGCAGGCGACTTTTTTTTTTTTTTAAGAAGTGAGTGTTCAGTGCAAACCCAGGGAACACAATCTGAAGTCCTGTGAGCTCCAGGACAACTAATTCAGAGTCCCCTGGAAAGAAATGCACTGAGGCCTTCAGGGAATTGGAATGACTCTCTGGAAAGGGCAATGTGTTTTTGTACTCACCTGCATTAACTGAAATTCAGGAAGATCTAATCCATGTTAGGGACATCATTCACAGGAAGAGACTACAGATGGGGGACCCGTGGTCTGCCACTGGACAAATGAACCTCTTTATTTTCTCATCTCTTCAATAAATTGTGTGTAAAATTATTCATCTATTGGGCTGTGGTCCTCGTTAAGAAGAATAATGTGTGGAAAGCACTTTATATTCTCCTGGGCATATGCGTTGCTTTTGTTTTTCTGTTCCGTTTCTCTGGAAACCTCGTCTAAGCCTTCATGAGTGCTCCAGAGAAGACGTGTCAGTCTAGAAGTCACTGCTCACACGCAAGGACAGTGGAGCTCAAGAAACCAACGTCTTGAAATTCAACTCTGAGTGCAGCAGGGCTTGTTGTTGTTAAGTATCTCCCCCCCCCCCCCCCCCCCCCCCC
>PVKN010024348.1:0-14471 GCA_004027915.1 Capromys pilorides
AAGAAAGAAAAGCCTGAAAGTAGAACAAAGAAAGGAGCCAGGGGACGGCTGAGGAAGGAGAGAGGAGGGGAGGGCAGAGGACATCGGGAATATGAGCAAAGTGCCATGTATCCATGCATGAAAGTGGCTCTGGAAACCCATTAATCTGTACAGACACTATGCAGATTTAATAATTATCGTGAAGTCTTCAAAAACCGTGTCTGTCAAGGCAAGAGGGAGGAACGAGTCTTTGGAACACAAGCAAAAGTTTTCTCTGCTCCTACTTGCAAAAAGCATGAGCGCTGGCCCTGACTTCTGAGTCTTCTCAGGCTCTTTTCTCAGCCTGCCTTTGACCCAGCGACCTGGCCTTTTCCCATTCTTCCCCAAGCTCCAGCAAGCTCGTCCTCTCCACCTCCCAGGGCCGCATGTGGGCTCTGCAGGCCTCTGCCATGGAGTTATATACACAGCTTTTTCTTGGAGAATTTTTCAAATTTGAGTTAGGGGCTTCCCGTGTTGTCCAGGCTGGGCTCAACCTGAGATCCTCCTGCTTCCGCCTCTCAGAGTGCCGGCCTTACAGCCGCGGCCATGCAGCTTCCTGGGCCAGGAGGAACACATGAAAAGCCAGGACGGGATTAGGTGTGGACGGGACAGGAGACTTTCCAGAGCCAGGGCAAGGGGAAGGGGGTGTGGGGGGGGGGACAGAGCGGAAAGCAAGCGCGGTCTGGAAGGCAGGTATGGCTACGGCAGGCCGCTGCTGCTGTGGAGCCGCTCCTGCAAGCTGCGCTGCCATCCTGTAAAAAGGCTTTATTTGTCCTTTGTGAGAGTCCTGGGAGGGACCCATTAAAGCTGCAGACGCTGGGCCGGTCTGCGCGCGCTTGCTCTGCTGACTTCTGGCTCCCACCCCTGTGTTTTACAAGGGCCGACTGGGTTGCAAGGTTAAAGCCAGAGGGGACCAACTGGTGTTGTGGGGCTGTTTTACAAAGTGCCAAGGATCAAAGTAATTAGCAGAGGGCGAGAGACCAGGCCTGTGAGAGAAAGAAGCCAGCCACCGAGGCCTTCCGCCCTCCTCCTCGCGCGGGCCCCTCCTTCTCCAGCTGTGAAGGCCTCCACGTCAAGAGGCCACAGTGGTGCTGGGCCTGGCGGGCGCAGGGGTGGGGGTGGGGCTCTGGCCAGGTGCAGGGGGTGGCCGTGGGGGTGGGGCTCTGGTTATGGGACCAGAAGTGAACCAGAAAGAAGTCAGCCCCGAGTCCTGAGAGCTGCGGGAGCCGCTGAGGCTGCGCCCAAGAGGCTGTTTCAGGAGGATGCTGCAGGGGACGAGGCCCGGGCAGGAGCAGACTCTTGCTCTCCCAGCGGGCGCTTGCAGAGCTCCGACCATCGCAGCTCGGCAGTGCGGTGTCTGGGAAGTGTTGCAGGTCCCCGGCACACAGGACGTCTTGCGGTTCGTCACTCGGCGGGCAGCTCCTTGCCTGCCTCTCCCCTTCCTTCTTCCCTGTCTTCTGCTTCTTTCTTCTCTCTCCCCGACTCACTTTCTCTCTGATTCTACCCAAACATCTCTGTTCATCCCCAAAGCGACACGGTAGGCAGAACAAGCACCCCAAATGCCCACACCCTGAGAAAAAGTTGGCCGCGCGAGGAGGACCCAACGACCTGTTGTAGGGTGGGCGGTGAGCGAGGACCAGAGAGGCCGTCTGAAGGTAAGGCGGGTCGCCACGGAGACCTGGGAGGAAGTCGGCCCACGTCCAGTGTGCAGCGGGAAGCCCCACCCCCACTCCCCACAGCCTGCGGCTCTGAACATAGTCCAGGCACCCCCAGACACCTGAGTCACCACAGATGAGTTGTCATAAATAGTTAAACTGTCATACTTAGCACCTGCTCCACTACAAACATAGACAGACAGACAGACAGACAGACAGACAGACAGACAGACAGAGGACCGCCAGCTCAGATCTTCAGGAAGCCCACACGCCCAGCTAAGACAATTCCCACTGTAAAGTTTTCATGACACTTGTTTGTCGATTTCATTTCTATCAAGCATAAGTCGTAACGGTTCTGGATTTATGGCAGTGCTTTTAGATATCCTGTTTTGGAGGTTCATAAAGAAAAATAAATTATATTCAAAGAAAAATAGTACATAACAATGCAGTCTTTATAAGTTGATAAGTGGCATTTAAATTTCTATACTTTGGGAGCCCTTGCCTCGAATTGTCTTGAGAGCCCCGTTAAGATTCAGAAAGGGCGTGGTCACCTCTGCATATGATTTGCATGTGTTTGCATACATTCTATTGTGCATGCCCATAAGGGCCAATGAAAGGGAGGGCAAGATGGTGTAGATGTCCTTCATTGGCTGTGGGGAGTGCTTGCCTTGATGTTGGACCAATTGTATACACAGGAAAGCAAAGGTGTTTGGTGTAGCCAATCAGGTTGCATTGGAGCATGCAGGGTAACAACCAAACTTCGGAACAAAACAGATTTAGCTCTGAGTTTTAATACTGTGTTACTCGGGACAAGTACCTTACCTTTTCTGAGCCTCAGTTTCCTTACCGAGGAAACGGTTTGCCTCCCACCGCTGAAGTAAGGACAAGTGAGGCGCTGTTTGTAGGGCCTGCGGCTGTGCCGTGTCTCCCTCCTACCCTCCCATCTGCTGGGTGGTGGCTGCCCATGCACGCCTGTACTGTCCTGTGGCCTCTGTCTTTGGCGTGGGAGCAGGGGGGTGGCCCTGGGCACAGCTGGGGTGACAGTTTCCAGGCACGCCAGGCCTGGGCTGGTCTCTGTCACCCTGACATGCAGAGAGGGCAGTGGAGAGAAAGCCATCCTGCCCGCAGCCTCTGCAGAAGCTCTGGCACTGTTCAAAGGCAGGAACTGAATGGGGCGCAGGCCTGCTGGGAACAGAACAGCTCAGGGCTTCTCAGCCCTGGCCTGGGAGGAGGCTGCGGGGCGCGTGGGTGGGGGTCAGCAGGGCAGACAAAGGAGTTTCCCTTCCCTGCCGCTCTGCAGCTCTTCAACATGTGGCTTCAGAGACAGGCTTGGGTTGGCTCTGCCTGTTACCAGCTCTGTATTTTAGGATAGGTTGTTTTCCCTCCTTAACAACCAGTCAGTGCTTACTGAGCCGCGACTTTGAGTGAGCCTCTTTTTTATTAAAAAAAAAATCTATTTATTTATTTAGTACAGGTTCTTACTACGCAGCTCAGACTCGTAGTGATCCTCCTATCTCAGCCTTCCCAGCACTGGGATTACAGGTGTGTGCCACCACGCCCGAGATTCTGGAGCCAGCATGACATGCAGTACTGAGGATCGAACCCAGGTCCTTAACACTTTGCAACTGTCAGGTCATTTAATCTTACTCACATCACTGTATGCAGGTTTGCTTATTGCCGCTTTAGAGATGGACAAACTGAAACTCAGAGATGCACTTCTCAGATTCCAAAGCTCATCTTCAGGTGTGGAGCACTAGCTCACTGTGTGGGGTGCTCTGCAGACTGCTTCTGTCGGGTTCCTGCTGTCTCCCCTCCCAGCTCCGTGTGGCTCCTATGGACCCCGCTGGCTCTCTGCACCCTGGCAGGTCAGTCCCATCCACAGGAGACCTCGGCACACAAAACCTGCAGGCAGAGTTGGGCGCCATGAGTCCAAAAGTCTCACTCTGCTCTTTGTGGCCTTCTTAGCCGAGGCAGCCACGGAAGCAGCAGCAGCCACTACAGCCACTGCCATGGTGCTGACCCGGGACAGAGGCAGGGTACAGCTGACTGCAGAGGTGAGCAGGACCTGTCAGTCACAAGTTCCCTGGGGAACATGAAGACCCAGGACATAAGCCATCTCTCGAGCTCCCACGAAACGTGGGCATTGTCAAGAGCAGCCCTCCCAATCTCCGATCTCCTGAGTTCACACAGCAGCCCACACGTTGAAACTTCCATTTCTGCTTTTAGCTCCTTTTTCTCTTTTTCAGCCCAAGTTCACTCTGCAGTGCTGGTTTCTGCCATACTCATTTACCCTGCATTTTTCAAATAAAGTTTTTGACGCCATTACTGGCTTGTCTTGTCCAAATCTTTGTTCCAGGCAAGGACCTGGAGCACTTTTGACCCAGCTAGGCAGCGGGAGCAGCCGTCACCAGAGCAGACTTTGCATCACCGTGGGAGGAGGGAGGTCCCCCCCGCAGGGCTGCTGAGCAGAGGGTGGAGAGCTGCAGGCCCAAGATGCACACAGCCTGGCCGGGTTCCACTGACCCACATGCGTGAGCCTCACCGCTACCCTCCTCACCCCCACCTGAGACCCAGCCCTGGAGCGGCTCGGCCTGTCCTGTGGGAGAAAAGCACCAGGGCACAGTGGCTGACTGTGGCTCCGCCGCTGTCCCTGCCGGGGTCTTGGGCTCATCACTCCACCTCGGCCTTCCCACCCTCTGGTCCCTGCTCAAGCTGTGCCACTTCGGCGCTGCTCTTTCCTTGTTGTGGCTACCTACTTTGAAACCTTCACTTGACCTCCAAGGCCCTGTGCAATGGTGGTTCTTGCCGGCGGCTCCCTTCCACCTGGTCGAACCTTCCTGGGTGCTCATGAATCATGACCAGGGGGACAGGCACCACCCAGACTGCAGCAGGCCCAGCTGAGTGCCCTTGAGCGTTGGTGGCTTGAGTACCTGGTCTCCTGTACTCATGCTGTGGTGATTCAGTCCACCTCTCTCACCGTGGCTTCTGTCACCTGGATTGCTTTGGCCAAGTCCAAGAGAACAGCTCCCTGCCACCGTCCAGCCAACCGAATGGCCTACAGCCAAGCCCCAACTGAACTAAGCAAGGGCCGGCCAAATAGCTCAGCAGATTAAAGCACCTGCAAGCAGGCACCAGGGCCAGGGGTTCGATTCCTCAGGCCTGCTCTGCCAGCCCTGCTCCTGGGCACGCTGGAATGGCAATGAGACTGGGCATGGCGGTGAGCGCTTGCAATCCCAGCTCTTGGGAGGCTGTACACAGGCAGGTCACTGCGAGTCCAATCTAACAGTGGGACCCTGAACACCCTGAAGACCGCTCCCTGAAACACACACACAAAAAAAAGAGAAAGAAAAGAAAATAAATGAAAATGGAACTAAGAAAGAGAGCCACACAGTGTGTTCAGTGAAGACCCGTAGATATACCAGCTACCCCAGGACTTAGGCGAAATCAGGAATGCATGTCTCAGGATTCTTTGTTTTGCAGCCATAGCTAGCTGTTACGGTCACCACTTTAGTTATTACTGAATGCATCCTTGGAGTTAGAAAACTGTCACACCTCACAAACATAGCGCCACTCAGTCCTCACTTGAGTTAAGGGGCTATGCTCCTTCTGCAGATGAAGACACAGAGGCTGGTGGGGGAGGGCTGGTGACCTCTCCAAGCCAGGAGGACAAGAAGTGGGCTCGGTAACTTCCCTATAGGTTTTTATCCTGACTTTTCTACTTGTGGCTGTGTAGTAGCGGGCAAGTGATTTCTTTTTAACTTTGGGGAGCGTTGTCTGATTTGTAGAATAGAGATGATCATTGTCACCAGGATCCGAATTGTCATGGCTGATTGACGGAACGCTTGTAAACTGGTGCAGAGTAGGCACTCCATAAAACATTGGGCTGTTTTTTCTTGTTGCCTGGCAACCCAGAGTTGTCCTCCCTGGAATCTCCTGATGGACCGAGGCTCCTTGAAGCCTGGGACTGGATCTGACTCTTCTGTGTGTCTCCTCCCATGTCGGGCCCAAGGCCTGCTTGAATGCACCCCACAAAGCTGTTGGGGTGAGTTCAGCTGGGAATGGAGAGCGGGCCTAGTGTCCTCAGAAGAACCAGCGGCCAAGGGGACAGGGGACGAATAAGTAGAAATAGCTGTAGGAGGAGCCCTGTAGATCAGACCCAGAAAGGAACTTCCGGTGAGGCAGAGACAGCTGATATTTTTTCCCCCAAGGGGGAGAGTCCCTGCCTTTCCCTAGAACTCTAGGTTTCCACGCTCTCAAGTAGGCACGGTTTCCCAATTTTGAGTGTGTTTGGAGATGGGGTGTGGTGACTGCGCCCTGCCCTTGAGTGCCCCCGAAAGCCTTGCATGCTGCAGACAGCTCCTGCCCGCTGCCTCCCGCTGTTTATCTCCGCAGCTGTCTCTGCATTTCAGAGTTCACGTCTCTGCCAGGGACTCTATTTTGGGATTTGTGGGAACGGGCTGGTTTCAGCAAATGGGAAGCTCTAGAAATCTCAGCGAGTTTGTCCCCCGGGCCTCCCGGCCCACATGGAAGGCGGGGTGAGTCCGAAGGGGCCCAGAGGCCCGACATGTGTGGGCAGAGGGGCACAGCACCCTTCCTCAGGGGACCTGCAGCTTGGGAGGGGACCCCATTGGTGCTACAGTGGCGCCCCCAGCGGCTTCCCGGAGTACGGTCCACCTCGCCTTTCTTAACAAGCGGGGACAAGTGGCAGGCAGTGGCACAGACTGGCGTGGAGCAGGCTGTGTCCCCACGTGGACGGGCGTGCTGTCCTCATGCCCGCGGGTCCCTGGGATTGGCTGAGAGGCTGAGTCCACAGGGTGCACGGCTGTGCCCGGGGTCCCCGGAAGGACGGCTGGCGTGGAGACGACCGCATGTTCCCTGATTTTACAAGGACGCCTGTGCGTTCCGAGCCGCGGTGATGTCTCTGGCGTCCCCACATTTGGACACCATTGCCTTTGAACCATTCGCTCAGTTTGCGTCCGTAGTATATTTGTTAAGGCTGCCACTCGTGCGGCAGCACCGGACGCACACAGCGGATGTATACAGGAGCTAAAGCGCAGCGTCATCACGCTGACATATTCAGTTACATGCAGGATAGCAACAAGATAAAGATACCGTGAATATGCTATTGCTATGTGCAATACGTCTACAGTAGTGAGTTATACAAACATCGGCATGTAAGCCCCCACCTAGAGCCAGCCGCTGCTGAGAGGCTGTGCTGCTCTTCTAGTCTTTTTTATTCCCATAAATACCCGAAAATGTAAGCTCTGTAATAGAAAAGATGGCGTCAATACTAGGTACCACTGAATACTTATTCCATTTAGCCCATCATATATACATATATGCCAGCTCAGCCTGCCCTGGGGGTAGGGCTGGTGTAGCATGTGGTGCCGGGGATCAAACCGCACTTGCCTAAGCTTGCCTAAGCAGGCGCTTTAGACCGCTGAGCTATCTTGCCAGGCCTGGCCCATCACCTGTTGTTAAACATTCAGCTCATTGATATCTGCTGCCAACACAACAGCAATAGTATCTTGCTAGCTGCAGGGGGGCACGTGTGTCTTTGCATGGATGTAGAGAAGGCGATCTACATGTTGGACGCCCACGTGCTCTGGATGCCATGTGCTGGGTGCATGGTTATGCACTGCGTGACTCATCACTGCCGAACGAGCGATGGGCCTGCAGGCCCCTGCCATCGGCCTCATCCTCACGGGAAGGTCAGACGGCAGACGACTGCGGATGTGGAGTCCTGGCTTTCAGCTCCGTCCGTCCATCGAGGCCTCCTCGGAAGCCAATAGCCCTAATGTGTGAACATTGATTTCTGGGGTGACGGAAGAGCCAGGATGATTTATATCCAGTTTCCCATCAATGTTGCCTCATTGATCTCCATGGACTTTAAAATATTTACTGGGAACAGAAGGGCTAGGAAGTCCTTGGCCAGGGCAGGTGGACATGTGACTCATGGGTGACGGGCTCAGGAGATGGTCCTAGGGAGCAGGTGCCAGTGGGCCCAGGGACGCTGTGGCTCCGGGCCACAGATGCAGTGGACACTCTGTGCCTGCGTGCTGCTCTAGTCCTCGGAGGATGCCACCCGGTGGCCTCAGCCACTGCGAGTCACAGCTCACTACTGTATTCCCCCTCGGAGTTTATTCAGACATTATTTATTGCAATACAGTACTCCAGCTCTGAGTATGCTCTGCAATGGACTTTGGGGTCGCTGTCCCCTCAGCAGCCCCATAGTCATGGAACAGAGTTCTCGCCCCCCCCCCCCAACTTCCTGTCCCTGTGTGTTGGTCTCTTTTAGACGTGCAAGTCACTGTGGTCCCGTGGTGTGAACTCTGTCCACGAGCATGGTGTTCCAGAGCCTCGACTCCACGTCCAGGCCCAGGGCTGGCCACTTCATTGCCCATCAGATCTGCTGGTTCACTCACCTGCAAGTGGCACAGAGGGTGGTCGTTCTTGTCTGGACCCACACAGCTCACAGGAAGGAGCTGGGTGTGGGATGTGGCTCTGCTGCAAGGGAAAGCCAAGAGGGATGTCACAGGGAATCATCCTGCCATGTCATCAGGAAGAGGTGACGAGGCTGCCGCTCTGGTCACTTCCGCCTGTGGAGAGGCGGACTCCGAGCTGGAGAAGAGATTTTCCTGGCCGTCCTCACTGGGGCCCAATGGACAGGTCCCTCTGGTCCTGTGTAAGGCGTGGGAGGCCAAGGAGGCCAGAACGCCTTCCCGGGGTTCCACAGACTGCACGGTGCAGAGCCAGAACTGAGCCCTGGCCCGGTTGTCGCTCTTCACACCCAGCTTTTCAGTGTGTGCCACAGAGTCCCAAGGGTGGCCCTGCCTGGTCTCTGGGCCGCACTATCCCAGCCCTCGCTTCTGCCCCTCAGGCAGAGATGAATCAGCTGTCCCGGGAGCCCAGCACAGAAGGAAATGTCCCTTCCCTGTGGAGACAAATGGCAGAGCAAGGCCCCGTCAGCCCTCCAAGGCAGATGGGCTGCCCTGTCTCGAGGCCCTGGCTTCTGGGCTCTGGTTCTGCTCCCAGGCAGCTCCCAGCAGGGCCTCACCCTCATGCAAGGCCAAGCCTAAGCCGGCCCGCCTTGGACTTGCTAATTGATGACTCATGGGCTCCTGAGGTCGGGCTCCCCCGACATCTCAACGCAGGACTTCTGTCTCTGTATAAACAAACTGTGGACCAGCACTTGCACGCACGCACGCACGCAAGCATCTGGGCCGAATCCCACTCAGCACCACCGTGTGTCCTGAGAACACACCCACGCAGGCTCGCCCTGCCCCCACCCGCCACGTCTGCACCGCACAGCGCATGCCTTAGCACACAGGTCTGCCTCACCCCAGTGCACACCCACACCCCACTCCTCAGGGCACCGCTCACGCATCCGTGTTTGCTCCCACAGACACCTCCCCACGTGGGCGCCACCACCCCGACTCCCAGCCATCCAGAAGTGCACACCCACTCCCTCATACACACAGGCGCACCTGCGTCTACCTACATAAAGTGCTCCCTGACCCTCATCTGCACAGATACACACCCATGTGCGCAGGCATCAGTACACACACACACTCACACACACACACCACACTCAGAGGGGCGTGTGTCTTACTCCTACACAGATAGCCACACTCGTCTGTCGCAGCACACATGTGCACAGACTCACAAGCAGACACAAGCAGAGAGCAGGAACATCTCTGCCTTCCCAGAATCCTGCATACATGTGCCTGTCCGTGTGCACATACCACACACAGGTTTCCAGGCATGCTGCCGCTGTGTCCCCCATCCAATCACGCCTGTCCTTATGTCATATCTTCTGGCCCCTTCTCTAGTTTGGCCACAAAGTCTGGACTTCTGCTTGGCTTGCTCAAGCCAGAATGTCCTGGGCCTGATCACAGAGTCTCTGCTGAAGCCCTCATTTTCTGCTTGGAACATCCAGGGGACACGTCCCTTTCTGACAGCATGTTGCTGGACTGCATTTTATATTCTTTGGGGATACAGGGACCTGGTGCACGCGTGGAGACACAGGGTCAGGGCCTGCTGAGACCTGGAGCTGCTGGTGTCCACCCAGAAGCCTCCAATGAGATGGAGACAGGGTTTATTTATTTCCGGGCGGGCTCACACCTCCTCTTAGAGGTTTTCCTTCCCTCGGTGGAAATTTCACCCTGCTGAGCTGTCTTTGCACTGCGCGTTATTTATATCTTTGCGCAGCTCCTCTGCTTTGTTTTAGACACTTCTGCAGCCGTCAACTCCTAGAAAGAAGAAAAGATTTCTAAAGTGCTTTGTTTCCGCACAGCTGGCTGCTACCACTCAGTACTTATAGGTGTTCAATAAAATAAAATTGAAATAATTCCTGAGTTGAGGGTGGAAAAATTGAGTCTGTATTGTGGGCCAGATGTGAGCCAAGCATCTGCACCAAGCACACCTTCCAGGAGGCTCCAAACCGAGGTGTTTCAAGACCTGTGAGAGGTCATGGGCAGTGGATGCACCATTACTCATATGGTGCTAAGGAGGGGGAAGACCCTCTCATTCAGCGTCAATTCAGAGTGGATGTTGTACGTTTCTATCACTGAAAGCTAGCTTAGCTTGACTGGCATGCCAATTGAGTTTTGCCTCCCTCCTGTTTTGGGGGCCGATGTTTACTCCATCCCCTGCCATGGACAGGATCTGGGGATGCGGAGGCAATGACAGGCTGAATTGTCTCCCTGGGGGTGCACAGATATCAGGGTAGGGGTCTCAACTATACAGTAGCCAACCTGGGTGGACTCCATTGTAGAGCCCAGACATGGACAGTATCCAAAGGCTCGGATGGTTCTACACCGTGAGCAGAGTTTAGCATCTCAGGTAAGTAGCGAAATGCTCGATAAAAGTGTACACTGCCATTGTTCTCCATTTCTTTCTTCAGTGTCCATTGTTCACACTCCTAACCCCCCACAATGTGCTCCGCACCCGCACTGTGTTAGTGAAAAATATGCTCCACATAAGATCGTGTTAATTAATAGATGCTTTAATCTGCCCAGCTATCTGGCCAGCCCCTCATTTCCTTTTTAAAAAAATCTTTAATTTATTCATGTGTTTGGTACAGGGTCTCACTACACAGCTCAGACTCATAGTGATACTCCTGTCTCAGCCTCCCCAGCACTGGGATTGCAGGTGTGCACCACCATGCCCAGTTTTCGTGGCCAGCTAGGTGTGGGGGCCAGCACAGCATGCAGTGGTAACAGGCATCAAACCCGGATCCTTGAGCTTGACAGGCAGGCACTTAGACCACCAAGCTATCTCCCCAGCTCTCCTCTTTTTTAAATTTAATTTTGTTTTAAAAAAAGAAAAGAAACAATGAAACAATGGTACAAATTTCAAAAGAAGATTGCAGGATCTTCAGTGTCGAGGGCGTTGCACGTTGTTACCTTCAAAGTGGTTGCTCATAATACAAGATATAGGCGTGAAAAACCCATCAGGCAGTTTAGGTGTTTTTCCTCCATTACTAATGAAATATTGCAAACAAAATCATAGGGCAAAATGTAAGGGCCACCTGCACCCAGACCCTAAGTTTGTCCAAGTTCATCATTCACTCATTCATTCATTCATTCATTCATTCATTTGAAACATTTATTAAGCACCTTCTATGTGCCAGGATCCGCTCTTGTCATTGAAGGTGCAATGGGGAACCAGACAGTGCTGGCCTCAGGAACTCCTACTGTACCAGAGCCACGTACCACTCTCGCTCGGACGCTGGTCTCTCCTTCTTCCCTTTCCTGCCTCTTACCTGCTTCATGAATATCATCCCAATACTTGCAGTGATTTTCCCATGGATGCTTTTATATCGCTGTCCTCGTTGGTTCATGAACATTGTATAGCACTTCATGTTGTATGCTTTGAAGTATCATACACAGAGTCTTGTAGTGTATGAATATCCTTGCTCAACAGCGCTGTTGATTCATCATTGGGTCTCAAGCCTTCCATGCAGATGCATAACACATATGTATGTGTGTGTATGTATGTATGTATGTATGTATGTATTTGGTCCAGGATCTCATTACACAGCTTGGACCCCTGGTGATCCTCCCGTTTTCAGTTTCACCAGCGCTGGGACTACAGGCACGTACCACCATGCAGACTCGGTTGTTGGCTCAGTGCACCTGGGGGGTGCAGGGCCAGCGCAGCGTGTGGTGCCGGGGATTGAACCCTGGTCCCTGTGCTTGCCTAAGCAGACACTTAGTCCCCACTGAGCTATCTCACTGACCTCATGTTTTTCTTTATGATGCCAAGACAATGGTTTAACCAGCTCCTTTATTGTGGCCATCCAAGTTGCTTTTATGTTTCCTAATCTAAACAGTACCACAAGGAACATCTTCTGGTGAGAGATGCTCTGGAGCGACGGCCTCTGGAGCCACCCTTTGCCTGTATGCTTGGGTAGCAGGGCACATACTGTTTACACTTATAAGATAATTCTAAGTCCCTCTTCAAGTTGGGATGAAATCACTCTTCCCTGCTGGTAGCAGGAGCTAAGCGCAACTATTGTTCAAAGATGCTCATTTTTCCAAATCTGCCAAACAGAGTGCTCTCTGTGTGAGTGAGTGTGTGTGTGTGTGTGTGTGTGTGTGTGTGTGTGTATCTCCTTTTGCTTACAATGACCATTTCTTTCACATCTTTTCTTACCTTTGCTGACTCTGGCAGTGACACGTCCGGTACCACTCCTGCTCCCTATTTCTAATCCGGCCCCTTTATCCTGGAGGCTGGGCCCATGACTGTCTTCCCACCCATGGAAGACGAGAGGACTGAGGGGCTGAGAAAGCATCCTTGCAGACAGGCTCCTGTCACTCATCTGATTAAAGGTAGCACTTACTTCCACAGGCTTGGAGCCGGGGCCGGGAGCCATTCATAAAATTCATATTGAACGATCGGCTTTCACAAAGTTTGCCTTAATGTTTTTGCACGCTATTGATCTGCGGGGGGAAACTATAAAAATTGACACCAGAATAAACTTTGAAAGACGGCTCTCCTCAGCTGAGCAGGGATCAATGCAGATCGACTAGGGCAGCGAGGCTGGGGAAGAGCCTGCCCCTCCATTAGCAGGACCCCACCTGACCAGCAGGACGGAGCGTCTCCACCTTTCTGGGATGTGCTGAGGTGGGAATAAAGCACCCAGCCAGCAAACAGGGGTGCTGGAGACATTAGCTACCAGCAGCTGAAAGATTTTGCCTCCCCACAGTGGTCTCTTAGTGGTCTCTTGTTCCTGGGGTGGCATTTGTGATGGGTGAGGCTATGGAGGCAGAGGAAGGGAATTGGCATTTATTGAGTGATTACTATGTCCCGGAAGTTTGGGTGGAGAGCTTTGCAGGTGTTCTGGAGGTAGCACGGAGCTGCCTCAGATAAGGAGCTCAACCTTTCTAAATCTCCATTCACTGCTGTGAAACCCCGGGGCATTGTAACATCTCCCTGTCAAGGGGGGCAACTTTATGGGGTTAGCAAGATGCCTAAGCCAGCACACAGCCCCCCGAAATGTTTGCACTTTTGCTGTCAGCCCTAAGAGCAGTCCTGTACCTGAACACAGTCATGCTTCTGCGGAAGACACGGAAGGAAGCTCAGAGAGGTTGAGTGAGCACGGGATCGCGCGGCTCATCTATGGTATGACCTGAACTCAGGGCTGTGTAACTCCTAAGCCCAAGCTGGGCCCTGAAGACCACACTGCATGGGGGGGGGGTGTGGAGAGAGGAGCAATGGGAGCTGGGGACAAAGAGAGAGCACCTCTGCCTCCTCGGGTTCTGTCACACTGAGATGTGCATTGTCAGCCGCTCCTGGGGCTGGAAACAGAGGGCCCCGAGTTGGCCAAGGCTGGGAGGTGGCTCTGGCATGTGTATCTTGGCACTCCACATGGGCCTTGGATGAGGAGTGGACAGCAAGCGGGGCCCCTTCCACTTAGCACCCCCGAGAGTTCCCAGCAGGGCTGTCCTTACGAGGACTTGCTGCTGAGCATGGTGGGTATGGACAGACAGAAGGGCCGTGCAGCAGTAGAAAGCTAAACTTCGACAGGGCCAGGCAGAGTGTGTGGGATCAATAGGGAGGGTCCTCGACCTGCATGCGACACCCCAGGGACCCCCCACAGCGGGGGCACCCCAGCTGGCTTAGCGTGACTTCACGGCTACGTGCAGGGCCAGCATCCTGGGCTCCTCCTGCGGAGGTGGTAAGACAGCATCTGTCCCCAGGATGTCAACAGCTGGGCTGGGCCGGGCTGGGCAGCCTCCAGGCCGGATGGGCTCTGTGACGTCAGCTGCACGTGCGTGCCAGTCTGCGCTGTGTCAGCCCCTACAGTCTCTGTGGCCAGCGGGGCTGTCTGGACGCTGGCTTTGTTTCTGGTTCCCTCTTTGGCTCTGGTCCCCAGACCAGCATGGGAGCCATCACTGTAGGAGCAGGGTGCGGAGTTTGGATTCCTGAGCCTCCCTAGAAGGGTGAAGGCACGCGCCAGGCACCCAGGCCTACCGGCCCCTTCCCGTACATCTGTGTTTCTCAGCATCTTTCCATTCAGATGTTCTTCCTCACTGCCCAGACGTGACCCCTTAGGCTCAGAGACGCTGACTGTCAGCTGAGTCACCCGGCTGGTGGGCCCTTGACATGGATCCCGCAGGGTGCCTGGATACATGGGGCCAGCTAAGCATGGCAATGAATATTTGCCTCTTGAAATACAGGGTGGCCTGGAGGAGGCCTGAGGGAGCTGGGGCGGCAACCAGGAACTTTTGGGGTCCGAATGATGAACCGGAGCTGAAAACCCTGAGGTGAGGTGAGGAGTGAGGTGGATTA
>PVKN010024349.1:0-14471 GCA_004027915.1 Capromys pilorides
TGGTAATTTTGACGTTCTGCATTTTTTAAATCTAATTTTATAAAGACTGTCTTATTTTGACTATGTAGGATACCTTACCTATTAATATAATAATTTTTGTATTTATTAACACTATTGCTTAGAGATGAATTGTTAAGTAACACTACAATTTAAAACAATAAAAATATCAAACACTATAGTACCTTGGAACCAGTTTTTTTCTAAAAATAACTAAAATGCTGAAATAGTTAAAATGTCTTATCAGATAATTTATTGATCATATAGATACCATTCTTTGTTTTCACTTCATGGTAGCAATGTCCTGTACTTTCTTTTTTTTTCTTTTTGAGACAGAGTCTCACTATGCAGTTCAGGCTGGCCTTGAGCTCACTTTTGTAGCCCAGGTTGGCCTCAAACTCACACCAACTCTCCTGCCTCAGCCTCCCAAGTGCTGGGATTACAGGCGTGTGCTACCACACCTGACCTCATGTCCTATATCTTTTGGTCAAATTGGTCCACATGAAAAATAAAATTTCAAATTTATTTTAAAGAATTGACATTTAACTTTTACATTAACATACCTCATATGCAGTAAATAAAGACCCAAAGTTTGGAAAAATTTTTGGGGGCATATACTAAATGTACAAGCAAGATGAATTATGTCAAAATGAGAATGTGATATAGGTATAAAGCCAAAGGACCGTTAGACTAAGTAATATAATGAAAACTTTTGGCTATTAAACATAGCCTTTCTAAAGTATGGTCCAATAATTTTATTCACTATAGTATTTAATGATCTGTTCATGTTTCTGCACTTCTCAGATGAATTCTGAGTTAGATGTTTAGCCCATAATTCTAGCTTAAAAATGTTCATAGATATAAAATAAATTTGCTACTGTTTTATAAAGAGAAAAAATAAAACTTCTGGGAGGGAAATATTTAATAGCATTGCTATTGCCAAGAGTTTATAAAACATCAGATTCAATGATATAATGTTAGAAGCTATTATTCAAAGTAATTCTCAGGGCTGGTGAGATAACTCAGCAGACTAAGCGCCTGCTTCGGCAAGCTCAGTCACCAGGATTCAATGCTCCTGGGGTGCTCTGAGCCAGCAACCAAATTTGAACTTGGTGCACACCTGTAATCCCAGTGTGGGGAGGCTGAAAAACAGGAGGATCGCTATGAGTCCAAGCTGTGTAGTGAGACCCTGTATCAAATACAGAAATGGAAAGAAAAAAAACAAAGTAATTTTCATGTTTGTTCTGACTTCTTACTCCTAAAACTATGTAGGAAAAAGGCCCTGCCCATTTCTGAAAGTGGTGGTAAGTGCGAAGCACTGGCATCGACAGGACTTGGCAGGCCAAAGAGGTGGAATTTCTTAATCTTTGACATTTTGATGAACTCATGAGTAGTCTGGAATCAGGAGTGGCTTTTCAATGGCAAGAAAACTGTGGTTTAATAGTTTTTGTGACCACAAAAAGGGAAAATTTCAAAATTTCCAGTATTTGACTGCTTTCCATCTTTGGGAAGTCCATGCATACCATCATCAAGAGCCACTTCTAAGGAAAAAGAGAGAGAGACAGAGAGAAGAATCCACCTTGGGAGCTGTCATCTCTTCACCCTTCCATAGCCGTATGGGGAAGGTGCAGCAGCTCCGTTATTAGGATGCTCAGCGAGTGCTCTGTATCCCCACACCCAGACTCAAACTCTCAGGGGAGCTGGGCTGAAAACATCGCGCTTCTTGTCTCATCCTGGCCTCCAGGGAGAAGAGTGACAGAATTCAGGAGTCAGCAAATCCGTGCGTGTTTCCAACTGAGTTCCAGCTCTGCAGCAAAGCATAACATTATCAAAGTTCCCAGCTATTTATTTATTTTGTTCCTCTCTATACATTTCTTCACAGTGATCTCATGGTATGAGGAGAGCATTTAATGACAATGCTGTATATCTTTCAGAAAATGCAGTCCATTCATCTTTTGGGCCTTATCATTACTAGTCTTGGGATTAAGACTCATTACTTAAAGAAACTGAGTAAGTAATGGAAGAAAGCAATTCATAGCATTAATCAACAGCACAGGCATAATATAATGCTTATATGAAAAATATCCTTAATTTAAATAAATAATTATTCAGGAAGGCTATTAACTTAAGCCTATATTCACTTTACTAGTGCAACCTGGAAAATTGAAAGAAGATCTATTACTTGTCACACCCTAATAATCACATGATAACTGAATAGTTGCATAGTTTAAATAGCTTGGCTCTAAATGAAGCATCATTAGCCAGGCAGGCGGCACGTCTGAGGTCCCAGCACTTGGGAGACGGAGGCAAGAGGATTACTGCCATGAGCTTGAGGCCAGCCTGAGCGAATAGTGCATTCAAAGCCAGCCTGATCTACATAGTGAGACCCTGCCTCAAAATAGAAAACAAAACAAGAAATAAATAAATGAAGTGTCACTATAGGTTATCAAAGATTATTAGCCAGTCCCAAAAGCTCCTGAGTATGTCTAATTTCTAGGATTTTGAAGAAAAAATCTTTGGATTTATTAATTTCATTAAAATAAAATTTGTTATTTCCTTATTTAAGAAGTAATATTTGTTGAAGAATATTAGAAACACTGAAAAACACGAGGAAAAATAAGGATCATGTATAATTGTTAGGAATAGCTCATTTTAATATTTTGCTACTAAAATGTCTTCCAGTCAATTTTTGTTTTTTATTGTCTTTAAAACTACATTAGAAATATATACTCCTCGCTCTCTTTCCGTGAGCAGCCTGAGGTATCCTATGAAAATGGTTCGCTACTTTCTCGACTCAGAAAACCCCACAAAATCATGCAAATCAAGAGGCTCAAATCTTTGCATTCACTTTAAGAACACGTGTTAAACTGCCAAAGCCATCAAGGGTATGCATATCTGAAAGGTCACCAAGTAGTTGAAGGATGTCACATTGAAGAAGCAGTATGTGCGATTCTGATTACAATGGTGGAGTTGGTAGGTGTGTCCAGGCCAAGTAGTGGGGCTGGATGCAGGGTTGGTGTAGAATTTTTGCTACACATGTTTAAAAATGCAGAGAGTAATGATGAACTTAAGGGTTTAGATGTAGATGCTCTGGTTATTGAACATATCCAGGTGAACAAAGCACCCAAGATGCACCGCTGTACTTACAGAGCTCATGGATTAACCCATACATGAGCTCCCCCTGCTATATTGAGATGATCCTTACTGAAAAGGAACAAATCGTTCCTAAACCAGAGGAGGAATTTGCACAGAAGAAAAAGATATCCCATAAGAAACTGAAGAAACAAAAACTTATGGCACAGAAATAAATTAAGCATAAAATAAATGCAAATAAAATTAATGTTGGTTATTAGTAAAAATTCTCTTCTCCTCATGAAGAATTGAGATAATACAGAACAGAATGTGGAAGTTAGTGTATTATAGGCCGAACTGTGTCTCTTTAAAAATCCTATATTAAACCTCTGACTCTAAGGAACTCAGAGTGTAATTAAGTTGAGGCTTTTAGGGTAGGCCTAATCCCAACTGTCGTATTTATAAGAGGACATTTGGGTACACAGAGGGACACCAGGCATGTGAACTCAGAAGAAAACTCAGGAGGAAGCACTCACCTGCAAACTGTGGAGAGAGATCTTATGAGACAGCAAACCACAAACACCTTCATCTTGGACTTACAGCCACCAGACTAAGAGAATATATTGTGTTTGTTTAATTCACCCAGTCCATTGTGTTTTACATATGTATATGTGTCAAAGTCAAAACTATTAGTTGCTGTTGTTTCTTTTTTCGTCTTTGTGAGACAGCCTCTCACTATGAAGTTTAGGTTGGCCTTGATCTCACTTTTTAGTCTACACTGGCCTCAAACTCACAACAATCCTTATGCCTCAGCCTCCTGAGTGCTGGCATTATAGGGATGCACAACCATACCTGGCTAAAATATTAGTATTGTGCTATAACTTAAAAAAATTGTTTTAATTATAAACAAGATATTTTCTCCAAGAAAAGAAAATTTAACCCTATTGCTGTCTTTCCATATAGAATTATTCTTCTCTTTGGGGGAGACTTTGTTTACATCAACCATTTTTATGGCCAATTCTGGGTTTGGCCAGTTCTGGGATGAACGTAAATCTAGCTCTGGAGGAATTGTATTTTCTGTGGAGACAAAAATCTGTAATCTCTGTGTCTAGAAATCAGCAAGCGTTTTGAAATGGTGCTGAAGTGTTTCTCTGAAAATTGACTCCAAGCTTTTTAGTAAGAACTAGTTAAAATTATGGAAACAGTATTTATTCAACAAATTCACAAGTGCTTATTAAGCTACATCAGAATTTATCTCTTGTTAAGCCAGGTTTATCCTAGCTTAACCTGATAAGGTTTTTCTTTTTTTTTCTTTTTTTTTTTTTTCTGGGTAGATCGGAGGGTATATGGAATGTGGTCTCTATCAAGTAAGAGTGGAGGGCTGGTTTGTTGGGATGAGTGCTTTGTTTTAATCATCTTGTTTGAGATATTCTGTATACTTGCAAGATATTAAAAGATAAAGTGAAAGCCTGTTTTATACGTACAAAAATTTAATCTGAAATCAATCCAGCAGATATTTGTTGCTCTTTCCCCGTATATGTGGCGCTATCTAGTATACAGGGAATAGTAGAAAGAGGGCAGCATGGTGTCTGCCTTCAAAGAGTTTTGTTTCAGTGATGGTTGTCAAACCTGGTATCAGAGTCAACTGAGTAACAGTTGAGTAAAATAATAAGATCTGAAAGCAACATGTTGAAAATCTATTTGTCAGTATCTGCTAAAGCTAAACATTAGCCTATTCTTTGACCTAGCATTTTATTTCTGATCATGGACCCAACAGCCAGGCAAAACACATACATGAGAACATTCACTGCAACATTATTTACAGGTGTGCTGCAATTACAGAATTGGAAATAACCATTCACCAATGGAACATCAATGACAACATACCACAAATATAGTGACAACATTAATTTTACAAACATATTGTTGAGCAAAGAATTCCAGGTGCAGAAAAGCATATATTATATAATTCTACTTAGGTTAATAAAAAACAGCAACTCAAAACTCTCAATCTGTGCTCTCAATAATTAAGATATTAATTACCCTTGGAAGGGGGAGGGAGGCAGAGATGGGGAAAGTATGGAAGGGATCCTAGAGGGATGGTATTGTTCTATTCCTTGACTTGCTCCATTTCCTAAGTATGCTGACTTATGAAAATTCTTCCATGTATATGCTTATGACGTCGCATCTTGCTATGGGTATGCTGCCTATGGTTAAATTAGTATTAAGTGTTGTATGTTGCTATGTGTTGGTGCTGAAAGAAATGATGAGAAGATCCAATGAATTCAGCTCAGAGGTCTCACTGAGATCTGTCTGTCTCCAAGTGAGCCCTGACCCACAGAAGCATCTTACTTTTACTGAGTACTCAAAGACAGACTAAGGAATGTGCTCACATGAGTAATTAGTTAAGAAAGACTATAATCTCTGTTGACCTTCACTATTTGTCTAATGCTAGGCTCACACAAATGTTAAGTAAAAAGATTACAAGGAGGGGAGGAGATGACCACTAACATCCCAAGCTAGGGAGGAGACAACAATCAAAGAGCCATCAGGATCCCTGGGCTTTGTTTATTGTTCTCTGCTTCTTAAAATGCTAGTTTCATATCTCTACAATTAAGAGTATATGTATCCTTATGGGGCTGGGGAGATAGCCCAGTGGCACAAGTGCCTGCTTGGCAAGTGCAAGGTTCTGAGTTCAATACCCCATCCCTTCCCGCTCAAAAAAAGAGGATATGTGTCTTTAAGCTCTTTCTAACAAGCTTCCAATGGATTCTTATGCTTGTGCTTGCCAAGCAGACACCTAGACTACTGAGCTATTTCCTCAGACATAAGCTTCCAATGGGTTCTGGTGCAACTACTGCCTTTGAGTAGACAGTATTTTATATCTTCTTCCTAGGGCTCATCTCTGCCTTTCTAAGGGGAGGGATCTTTGTAAAAAATCATTAACGTATTATTGATTCATTATAGTGCTATTCAAAGAAAGCTCTTATAATGTATCCCGTTGATTTCCAAAATATTTATATTTAAGATATCTGATCTGTACCTACCCAGGGACCAAACAGGAAAGACATCTTAAAAGACATAGATCTTAAAGAGATGGATGGGTTGAGAGGGGGATGTGACATTTTTCTGCAGAGACTATTTTGTCATCATGTTCTTAAACAGAAATTACCATACTGGAGCAAACAGGAAGAGTGCAGCTGTGAAGCAAATAGAATGAGCAGACTAGACCAAGCATTTCCTGAGGATTTTGCGTAAATACTGACAAATTACAACAGGCAGAGCGGGTATCTTCAGGGGATGCATTTGGTTGGTTTATTATTCTTCATAGCCTCACGCTGAGCGAAGACAGGACCGGAAGTCACTTGGGAATATGCTAAGAGAATATGACAGTACTTAAGAACCAAAGAGGACAGTCCTGTCCTGAAAGACTATGATGAGTAGCAGGAGGGCCTCTACAGAAGAAAACTCAGCTCTGGCCATTAAGTTAAATTCAACAGCAAACAAGCAACCCCCACCATAAGGCCCCCTGTTTACATAATTTGGGCAGTGGTGGACAGATGCAAAAGGGTCTGAGTAGGGATCAAGTAAGTCGGGCGTGTCCTAGAAGTGTTACTTCTCAGTTCTCTTGATCCTCTCAAGACTCTGTCTCCTCTTCAGAAGTCAGTGATGGTCTGAGGTGCACGATACTGCAGTACCACCCATTCATGTCCCAAGTCACCTAATCAACACACCCAGCAATACTGGCCTTTTTTATACGTGGCACTGCCCACAGCGCCCCAGAGCTGGACTCCCCAGAGGGAAGGCCTTCCCACTCACCGAATGACAGCACTGTGTCAGGGTTCTTTCATAAAGTCCTCACTACATCCTGAAAAACGAGTTCCATTTTCCTATTTTACAGACAAGATAGTTCTTCTCTAGGACACAATTAGTTAAACCTGACTGAATCTAAACCCTAGGATGAAGCCCTCAGGGAGGATTGAGTCTCAGATACCTGCTGTTCAGAGTCCAATTGCGCTTCCTGCTACGTGGAGTATGGGGAGGTTTCCTTAATCTCTGCTTTCCTGTCTGTAAGGCAGATGTCTCAATAGGGCCTACCTCAAGACAAAAGCTTGAATATGGGAGACAGGCATGTCAGTCACGTAGCACAATGCTTGGCACAACGAGACTGCAAAAGTGTTATTTCTCAGTTCTCTTGATCCTCTCAAGACTTTGTCTCCTTGGGAACCAAATTATATTAAAATTTTTATACTCCATCACTGAAGTCCTTTGAGCAGGTCATTTTCAATCTATTGCATCTTGCTTTTTGGCTCTGGACACATAAAATGCTGAAATAGAGTATTCTCTCTGTATCTCTGTCTTTCTCTGTCTCTGTCTCTCTGTCTCAGTCTCTCTCTCTCTCTCTCTCTCTCTCTCTCTCTGTCTCAGTCTCTCTTTCTCTCTCTCTCCTCTCCCTCTGATATGGTTTGGGTTTTTTAGTTTGCTCATTTGTTTGTTTTTTGAGACAGGGTCTTGCTATAATACTGTAGGCTATCCTTGAGCTGACTACATAGGGCAAGCTGGCTTCAAACTCATGGTGATCCTCCTGCCTCAGCCTCCCAAGTACTGGAATGATAGATGTGTGTTGCCATGCCTGGTTTCTGTCTCTCTTCTCTCTTGAGAGAAGAAATATGTTTGTAAAACATTAATTTTTATAGAGCTAATATGAATTTTCTCCTGTGCTGCTCACTGTGTCCTACTATACCTATCCTTCCCCTAACTGGATAACTGAAAGGTGAAAGTGTCAGTTTACTTCAAATAGCCTTTTTAAAAAAAATTAATTTTATTGATATACTTTTGATATATATAATGATCACATTCCTCATAGGGAATTTTTACCTATATATCAAGAAGACTTTTTGCATTGTCAGCATTATACCAATTCTTTTTGTAAGATTTTGTTTTTCTTGAAGGCGAGATCTTGCTACATAGTTCAGGCTGGCCTTGAACTCATGGCCATCCTCCTGCTTCAGCCTCCTGAGAGCTGTTCTTGTTGTTGTTGTTTGTTTGTTTGTTTTTATTTTACTTTTTGGTACCAGGTATTGAACTCAGGACCTTGGCTTGTCAGGCCAGAGCTTTGCCACCGTGGTATCTCCCAGGCCTGAGCGCTGGCTTTAGAGTAGCATGCCACCCCTGATTCATGCTTGATGACCGCTTACCTGGAGTAAACACCCCGTGTGGGATGGTGGAAGGGAGGGCTGTGGCAGAGTGAGAGCTGGGGCTCAAAGCTGGTGAGACGCCCCAGCACTGACCTACCCGGCAGCCCTGGGGCCTCTTCTGAGGAGAAACGCAGATCCTCAGCACCGCTGGCTTCAGAAATCTGCCTGCTTTCCAAGGTCATTTTTTGGATGTCCATAACTGACAGACTGGCATTACGCCTGGGCATCACATTCCGCTTGATGAGGTTACAAATGAAAGAATGATTTGTAGTAACCACTTAACACTTCTAGGCTTAAATCACTTTCCTCTCAAATGGGCTCAGTAGCTCATGCCTATGACTTGTTTTGTTTTGTTTTTTCTAATTTATGGATGTTTGCAGGCATCTTTGCAAGACTGAGGAAATAGCTTTGAAGGAGAGAGTCTGAAAAACTGGACTTCCTGGGGTAAAGCATATTGTTTTTTGTTGTTGTTGTTTTGTATTTTAGGGAAGGGTCTACAGGGTGTTCAGAGTCTCACTACTAGATCCACATGTTTACAGCCTCCCAAGTGCTGAGATTACAGGTGCAGGCCACCACTCCAGTCTCAATTGCCATCTCAGCACACCCTGGGGGGCGGGGCCAGCATGGCAGGCCTGGGGGTTGAACCCCCTGCCCCTGTGCTTGCTTACAAATCCACTGAGCTATTTGGCTGGCTCTGGATTGTTTTCATGAAAACAAATGTTAATCAGAGACTTACAAACATAATGCTGACTGCTTCCTCCCTCTTTCCTTCCTTCTCCTTCCTTACTTCTCTCCCTCCCTTCCTCCTTCTGTCTAGACCCTTTTTTCTCTTCTCCCCTCCCCTTCCTTCTCTCCTTTTCCCTAGTGCTGGATATCAAACCCCAGGTCCCACCCATGGTAAGCTGCTACTCCACCACTGAGCTACATCTTCAGCCTCCAATGCTTATTTCTTTATAAGTAAAATTATATGCATTCTATCTTACACTTTTAAAAATGGTACCCATAAAACTTGGAGCAGTACTGATACCTAATAAGGGCTTAAAGAAAATTGATAAAATTGGTTGGCAACTCAATTCTCTGTGGCATAAAGGTTTAGAGAGCTTATTAGTGGACTGTGGTCACTTCCTGCAAAGAATCAGATTCTTTTCTGCTATGACTCACACTAACAGGAAGACTGACGAAATATCTTTTGACTGCTAACTGGAATGTGTTCTTTATTACTGAAAAGTTCATCATAGTCACTAACATTGGAATCTCCCAAGATATGGCCAAGACTGAATAACAGCAGAGGAAAATGTCACATTTTTTTTTAAAAAGGACCATGGGGAATCCTGCCTATTTTGAACTTGTATAATTTTAATCAGAAGAATGATTGCGAGTGTAGCAATCATTATTTTCATGACTGTTATTCTGAGAAATGTGTTTATCTGCTTTGGAGATGCTTTCCAAGTGAGCTATACTTTCCTGTCACGAGGAATAGATGGTCTACTTCTTTAAAAATATGGAACAGAAAATATTTGGAAAATTTACTTATTGGAGAAAATTCTTTCTTTCCCCCCACCCCCGCCTCCCCACTCCAGTATCCTGTGAGTTCTGGGGAGGTTGTTGTACTTATTTATTGTATGAAGAGCAAAATTTCTCTTCCTGGGAATTCAGAGCTATGCAAACATTGGAGTGGGCAAGCAGAGAAACGAGATCACCAGATTTATCTCGTGTGCGAGAAGCTGGTGAGTAACTTGGGTGTGTCAGTTTCACTGGAGCTTTGCTCTAAGAATATCTTCCCTGAATATTTTCATCTTTGAGATTTTCATTCCAGATAAAAAGTTTTTTTTTCAAAAACACGATAGTAGTACATTTCCAATAATTGATACAATGCCTATTGTTATCCTCGTAGTAGTTACACAGAGCACAGTGTGTAGACCTGATAATCTTTCTAATCAATGTTGGTAAAAAAAAATTTCTTCTCATTGAACTAAGAGAAAGTAGTTATATACATAGTCCAATATTCCATAATCACAATGGATTATTGGCAGAACTAGCAATGTCGGAAGCTTTTGATTTAAGCCTTTTACAACTCAGCATACTAATCTAGCTTTGCATTTTTATGCCTCGTGGTTAAACTTTTCTGCTAGATGGTTAAGGGCAAGGTAAAGCAAGACATGCATAACAAAGCATGTAACTTTTGTATCTCCCAAGGTCAGTCAAATCCCCTCAGGATTTACTTTGAAACCATGTACAGTGCTTTGTAGAACTGTTGTCACTGTCAGCCATCTGGATGAGTCATGGCCATTGCTTGACAGTTTGTTCTCTGAAAGCCCGAGAGAATGTTTTCTCTCTAGGTGATTCTCCTTAGGCACACTATACATCATCTATCCCTTTCCTCTGTGATTCTATAATCTCCTTGAACAGAAAATTTAGGAAACCACTGAGTTATAGGATATTACAGCACAGGTTCTCTTATGTCCCAGGTCCTCATTGGCTTTGAAGGGCTAGGGCCAAAATATTGACAATACTTGTAGCCCTTCTTTTTCTCTAATTTTTGGTCTGTAAACTTACATTCTTAACCCTCCAGAAGAGAAGCTTCATGATACTATTACTCTATGACATAGGTACTTGAGCTTAACATCACTGTCTTTCTGAGTATCAAACATCTTAGACTTAACTTGGAATCGGTATTTTCTATCAGTCATTGATATTCTAATAAATCTCTGTAGAATGTGAAAAATTCAGTTACACATTTTTACACAGACATTTAGAAATCTAAGTATATATAAAATTGTAGTCAGTAGAACCTACGGCATTTTTCCTAGTCTCTTACTCTCATTTAATACTCTTTTTGTTTTCTTGTAAACCAGTCACTTACTTGAGAGAGTATAGCAGTAACTGAAATTACATTAGAAGGAGCACAAATCTAAAACATGAGAATGACAGGCATTCCAAGCATAATGTCAGTGTTACTGCTATCCTCAGTGTGAGAAATATTTTGATGGTTCTTAGGATCATTTTTTTTTTTTTAAATTTTTATTTATTTATTTATTTGTTTGCTTGTTGTGTCTGTTTGTTTCTTTATTTATTCATTTTGTGGCTGGCTCAGCCTGCCCTGGTGGTGGCGCTGGCTCAGCATGTGGTGCCGGGGATCGAACTGCAGTCCCCGCAGTTGCCTGAGCCCTCCTAAGCAGGCGCTTTAGACCTCTGAACCATCTCGCCGGCCCCTTAGGACCATTATTTAATACATCCTGTATATAAGTGCATGGTTTTTCTTCTGCCATATTTCCTATCTTTTCTGTTTGCAGTCACTTCATTGTTTAATGCTTAAGTCCTTGGTTTCCATTCAGCTGTGTTATGCCTTTCCATTTTTATTTCTTCTTTTGAGTTCTTACACTAGGGAGACTATATGATATTTACAAATATAGGTCTGATTTATTTCATTTATGAATATATGTTCAAGATACATCCACCTATATATGAAGTCTTCTAATTTATCATTCTTTATAGATAAGTAATATTCCATTGTATAAAAATACCACATCTTTTTTTAACTGTTCTTTGGATGATGGGCATTTTGATTGTTTCTAAGATTTGGCTGTCACAAATTGTGCTGCTATGAACATAGGTGCACAGATCTCACTATGATAGGATGTTTTCAGTTCTTCTGGGAATCTTTCCAGTAGGGGGATAGCTGGATTGAATGGGATTTCCAGTTCTAGTTTTTAAGGAGTCTCCACACTGCTTTCCATAATAGTTGCACCAGTCTGCATTCCCACCAGCAGTACAGAAGGGTTCCTTTTTCTCCACAACCCTCCAACATTTGTTGTTGGTTGAATACTGTATGATAGCCATTCTTTCTGGGGTGAGATGGTTTCTCAGTGTTGTTTTAATTTGCATTTCATGAATGATTAGCAATGTGGAGCATTTCTTCATGTATTTATGGGCTTGTTGAATTTCTTTCCCTGAGAAGTATGTGTTCATCTCTGATGCCCATTTCTGGATTGGGTGTTTGAATTTTGGGACCCTAATTGTTTTTAGTTCTTTATAAATTCTAGATAGAAGACCTTTGTCTGAATACTTGTCATTTAATTTTTTTTTCTAAATTTGTGGATTGTCTTTGCACTCTGTTAGTAATTTCTTTTGACGTGCAAAAACTTCTTACCCAGAGGAGGTCCCAGTTGTTGATCCTTTCAGGTGTCAAACATGCATTTTGTTTTTTGTCCGTGAGCTCTTTGACTACTCCAATGTCTTAAAGATTTTCTCCCACTTTCTCTTCCAGGAGAGTTAGTGTTTCTCTTTTAATATTTAGATTTTTAACCCATTTTGACTTAATTTAGTGCACAGTAATAGACCTGGATCAAGTTTTAGTTTTCAGCAGGTAGAGAGCCAGTTTTTCCAGCACCATTTGTTAAAGAGGCTATCTTTCTTCCAATAAACATGTTTGGTCTCTTTGTCGAAAATAAGGTGGCTGAGTGTGTTTGTATTTGCTTCTGCTTCTTCTAATCTATTCCTTTGATCCTCAGGTTTATTTTTTTGCCAATACCATGCTGATTTTATCACAGTAGCTCTGTAGTATAATTTTAGGTCAGGAATTGTAATGCCTCCTGCCTTATCTTTGCTGCCCAGGACTATCTTTGCAACTCTGGGTCTTTTATGGTTCCAAAAAATTTTAGGAATGATTTCTCCAGGTCTCTGAGGTATGTTCATGGTATTTCGATAGGGATTTCATTAAATCTGTATAACAATTTAGGGAGTATGACCATCTTTACAATGTTGGTTCTTCTTATCCAGGAGCAGGGATTATTTTTCCCTTTTCTGAAATCCTCTAGGATTTCTTTTCTCAGAGTACTATAGTTTTCATTGAATAGATCTTTTACTTCTTAGTTAGGTTAATTCCTAAGTGTTTCATTTTTTTCCGGTGCTATTTTAAAAGGTATTGTTTCTCTAATTTCTCTCTCAGTGTGTTTGTTATCTGTACAGAGAAATGCTATTGACTTTTGTGCCTTGACCTTGTACCCTGCTATGCTACTGAATTTGTGTATTAATTCTAGAAGCTTCTTGGTGGAGTTTTTTGGGTTTTCCAAGTAGATTATCATGTCTTCTGCAAATAATGATAGTTTAACTTCTTCTTTACCTATTATTATTCCTTTTATTTCTCTTTCTTGTCTAATGACTATAGCTAATGGTTCCAGAACTATATTGAATAGGAGTGGTGATAGAGAACATCGTTGTCTTGTACCAGATTTGAGATTAAAAGACTTCAGCTTTTCCCCATTTAGAATTATATTTGCTGATGATGAAAATATGTAATACGGCCATTATTAAATTTTTCTTGTTTTGAAAATCTTGTACTGTATGTACTCTTGCTTGTTACTGTTTTCCTATCTTTGTTCCTGCTATTTTTACTCTTTAAAATAAAATCTAATAAGATTAAAAAAAACAATTATGTTTGCTGTTGGATTGTCCTAAATAGCTCTTACCAGATTGACATAGAGGCCCTCTATTCCAATGTTCTGTAGGACTTTGAACATGAATGGGTGTTGGACTTTGTAAAAAACCTTTTATTCATCAATTGAGACGATCAAGTGATTTTTGGGTTTGGCTGTCTTAATACAGTGTATTACATTTATAGATTTGCATATATAAAACCATCCTTGCATCCCGGGGATGAATCCTACCTGGTGTATAATGGTGTATAATCTTCTTCATGATTTGCTGTATTCTATTGATGAAGATTTTATTGAGGATTTTTGCATCTATGTTTATGAGAGAAATTTGCCTATATTTCTCCTTTTTAGTTGCATCTCTCTCTGGTTTTGGTATCAGTATAATATTTGCCTCTAGGTATGATTTTGGGAGGATTGTTTCCTTTTCAATTTCATTGAAGAGTTTGAGGAGTATTGGGATTATGTCTTCTGTAAATTTCTTGTAGAATTCATTTGTGAATCCATCAGGACCTGCACTTTGTTTTATTGGTAGATGTTTTATTACATTTTGTATTTCATTGGCTGTTATTGGGTTATTGAGAGTTCTTATATCTTCTTGATTCAGCTTTGGTAGTTTGTACCTTTCTAGGGATCTGTCCATTTCATCTGTGTCTTCAATTCTGTGAAAGTAAAGATTTTTGAAGTAGCTATTTATGATCCTCTGAATCTCTGCTGGATCTGTAGTAATTTCACCCTTTTCATTCCTTATTGCTTGTGTTTGAGTTCTTTC
>PVKN010024350.1:0-14452 GCA_004027915.1 Capromys pilorides
GCGGGGCGGCGCAGGGGTCCCCGGGGCGGAGGCGGCGCGGGCGCGGCGAGTCTCTGGCCTGCTCGGGCCGGGTCCCAGTGCGGGGCGGGCGGCCCGGAGCTGAAACCCGAAACCTCCATCCCAAGCGCGGCGGGACGCGGGCGGGCAGCGGCCGAGGCGGGACCCGGCGCGGGGAGGGGGCTGCCGGCGGGTGCGGGGCTGAGGCGGGGACACGGGGCGGACAGCCGGGTCTCCGCACCCCCTTCCCACGGTGCCCGGCCCCCTTGGCTCCCTCTGCCCGCGCCCGGTGGAGAGAACCCGCCCTCCCGGGCGCGGCGCCTTGGAGAGGCGGGGCCCTTTGTGGGAAGACCTTGGGGCACGCCACTCCCCTCCGTCCCCCGGAGCCCCCACCTTCTTGCCGAGAGCACCCTGAGCCCCCTGAGTGCCGGAAGAAGAGCAGCAGCGCTCGCTGGGACTTGGATCTTGGGGGCCTTGCCCCCGGGTCCAGGGGTCCACACCCCTTTTAGTGTGGGGGATGTGAGCTAAGTGGCTGGAGTCTGGGGGACAGGTGAGCAGCACCCCCAACCGGAATCCCGGGCGTCGCGCGTCCTCAACCCAGGACAGGAGGTGAGCGCGCCCCGAAGTGAGCGAGAAGGAGATGCGGTTAGGGTGGGGTGCGGGCGCCCTTCGCCGGCCTTGGGCACCTCGGAGCTGGAGCGCACCCTGGTCGGTCTTTGGGGACGTGGGCGTCTGCTGGGTGCTGAATGATCTCCAGGGACCAGGCGCGGGCTTTGGCATCTCTTCACAGCGCAGCTGCTGGGCTGTGTGTTTTCCGTATTGTCTGGACTTCCCATTCCTCTGCAAGGCTTTCAGGAGCCGGTCCTTTGATCCTTCTCGCGTGGGAGAGACAATGCCTGGTTTTGGAGGGGCGGGACCCTGGCTCCCTGGGGCGGTGATAAAGCCGGGAGAGTCTATCTCGGGCGCTGGAGGCCCCCGGAGAACCACATCCCTATTTTGTGTCTGGGTACAGCCAACGCAGCTGGACCTCCTTTGCCCCAGGAGCTGAGGCCCCTAGTAGTCCTGCAGAGCTGCTTCTGGCCCTCTGACGGTTCCCCTCAAATGCGTTTTATTGCAGCCCGAGAGCAAGTGAAAGGGGCGTTTTCTAGATTGTCCTAGCAGCGAAGGGTCGAGGAGGGACCGCTGTAAGGTCCCCTTACACGGCGCTCTTCAACTCTTACGGGGACGGCAGCTGCTATCGCTGTCACTTCTTCCAGAGCGTCCTGTTCCTGTCCTGACCCACATTCATCTTTATCCTTGTGCAGTATATAGCAGTATCCCCTTTTGATTCCGTAGCAGGACAGCTCTAGGGAGCCCTCCTGGCCCCTCTGGTGGAGGTAGTGGAGACGCGCAGGTGAAGCTCTTTGCCTGGCCAGCCAGCCTGCATCTGTGATCACACGCTGGCTTTTGGCTGGGCGTCGCTTTCCACCAGCCTCCTGATGCCTCAAGGGACCTTTTAACCCAAGACTTCTCCCTGCTCTTCCGTTCCACTGTCTTGACAGTGGGACAAGAGAAGCCAGTTTGACTTTCGGAACTGCAGCTAAAGTGCCAGACACCCAGATGCATCTGTTTGTGTTGCAGCCCCAAGCACTGAGTTTGCTGAGAGGCCATCAGCGCCGTGTGGGTCAGCGCGGTGTGAGCCGTCACCATTCCGTGGAAGTCAGAATGGGCTGAACTGGAACTGACCTGAATGTCAGCAAAAGGAGGTACGGTTTGGTGCTTTGCTGCCAGGCAGCCCCACAGCAGAGGGAGGGTGGGCAGGCGGCTGGGCAGGCGGCTGGGCACTGCCACCACCGTGTGATTAAGAGGTGCCTGCTTTGAGTTCTGGGAAAGCAGGATATTTTTATTGAAAAAGCTCCATATTTCTAAATATGGCAACTAATTAAAAACATTTAAAATGTACAAGGTGACAGAATTACAGCGGAGGCGGCTTGGCCGCAGCCTGTGTTAGACCTTTGGAAGTACTCACAGTCTTGCTGAGATGCGGTGAAGCAGGACTGGAGGGGAGAAGTCCTGCCTTGTGGAGGTTTTTGCTTAAAAACAAAATCATGAGCAGAGGTAGAGGTGGCTGTCAGTGCTTCCTGCAGGGTGGGGAAGGCTTGACTTTAGGCCTCGATACTTCTGTATCTGTCTTGTCTGTGGTTCTGGTCCTACCCCAAGAGAATACAGGCAGGGCCCCCAGGAACACAAAAGGAAGAGTGTTTCAGTCTTCTCAAGCAAAACAGGAGGAAATACATTCGAAGTTTCTTATCAAACATTTCTCAAGTGCAGTAATACATAGAAAAAGACATTAAGATCCCTTCTACCTCTCCTCTACTTCCATCCTCACCTCTGGAGTAATTGCTGTGTGTGTGTGTGTGTGTGTGTGTGTGTGTGTGTGTGTTTGAGCTTTTTCAGTGTATAAGTACATGTGCAACAAGTCTGGAAATGTAAAATATTTTATATGTGGTTTATTGACATGATAGCAGGAGACACAGTAAATTAACATTATCTACATTTCTAGCTATAGGACCAACCTAAAATGATAGAATATATTTTGTAAAGAGGGGGACATATAATGGCTCTGGTTAACTTTTTTAGTGTTGATGATGACTTTGAGGTCTTTCAACATTAGTTAACAGGTATACTTTTAAAAATGGCTACTATAATTTATTTGAACATTACTTGTGGATCCTTAAATTGTTCTTTTTTTTTTTTCAGTATTGGAGATTGAACCCAAGGCCTTTGCACTGAGCTCCCCCCAACACTTTTTAGTTTTTTAAATTTTGAGACAAGATCTCACTAATCACTAAGTTGCCCATGCTAGGCTCAGACTTTCTGTCTTCCCACCTAGCTTCTCAGAGTGCTAGGGTTGCAGACATTTACCTCCAACCTCAATTAGATGGTTTCCAACTTAATAAATTTCTGGTTAGAAGTCCCTAGAAGTAGGATTGGTGGGTCAAAGAGAATGCACATGTTAAAGTTATTTAAGCATAGTCTCTTTGTTTATTAAGGTCTGAGAGTTTCTGTTGAAAAAGATTTAATTAACATATTTATGTCTACCTAGAGGGGATAGATAGTATATTTAAAAGATACATTTGTTGGGCCTTGTGGCACGGGCCTGTAATCCCAGAACTATGGGAGGCTGAGGTAGAAGGATCGCAATTTCAAACTCAGCCTGGGCAATTTAGGAGCTTAGTGAAAACTGTCTCAAATAAACAAAGTGGGCTGGAGGTATGGCTCAGTGTGAGTGTCCTGAGTTTGATTCCCAGTAACTCAGAGGGGGCGGGGGAGAGAGAGAGAGAGAGATTATAAAAGGTAACATTTTCCTTTCCTCAATTCTTGTTCTTAGTATTCTGTTTCCTTTTGGGATATAACTAATTTTGTCATTTTATCTATTCTTTCAGGGAGAATGCATGTACCTATAGGCAAATAAAAATACATATCATTCATAGTTAGCTTTTCAAAAATAAACATAGTAACATGCTCTATAACCTCTTCTACATATGGCATTTTAAAAGTTTACCATAGATATTAGAGTCCATTCCGAATCCACTCTCTGCTTTTTATGTACTAACAGAGTTTCCCAAATATACCCTTCAAGAAAATCTTCAATCAGTTTACACTTCCTCTAATTGCTCAATCAAATCCTTTACCAAATTTTTTGTTGATTTGTTTGTAATTTCATCAATTTGTATAACTAAACTCTGGACTTTAATTCTTCTCGTGGCAGTAAATAAATATCTAGCCTTTTAAAAAATCTTTCGTAATTTTGCTTATCAGCCTTTGATGCTATGGAAGTATTTAATGTTTACGAGGCTGCATCTGTACCATTCTGCCTTAAAGTTTTCCGTTTTGCTTAGGATGTCTTCTCCTGGATACACATTATATATTTCTCCTTTCTCTTTCCCCTTCATTCTTTCTTTATCTAAGAATGCTCTGAACCACTGCTGCTTTTCCTTTTCATTTGTTCACATCCCTCCTCTCTAGCACCAGGTGGGTCAGGGTGAATTTTAGCCACTCTGTATTTCCTTTGACCTTCACACGGTGTGTTTTTGTTTGTTTGTTTTGTTTTGTTGTTTACCAGCTCTGCTTCAGAGTAGACAGCAAAAGCAATGTGCAGAACCCCACAGTTGGGGAACAGCAGTGAGAATCTGGGGTGCAGGTAGTAGAGGTGGAGGGCCTGTGCCCGTGAATACTTTCTGCAGGAGCCACGGAAACATGGCACGGCCAGATCTCCATAGGGAGGCATCTGTCTGGCGACACTGGGAAGAAGCACACATTGGAGTGGGGCGAGATCAAAGATAAGAAAGTGAGATGAAAACGGCTACTAGTAACTCAGCAGAATGAGGGTGAGGTTCTGATGGGAGGAAACAGCAGTGAGAAGAGCGTTGTTTTGTTTTAGTGGCAGTGAGGTATATCTTCAGTTTCTATTCTACTTTTTATTTTGAGATAGAATCTTTCTAAGTCATTAAATTGCCTGGCCTGGGCTTGTACTTTTGATCCTCCAGCCTCAGCTTCCTAGGTTGCTAAAATTACAGGCCTTCACCACCATACCCAGCTGAGTTAGAGTCTCATGATGCATTAGATATCTGCAATAGGGAATGGGAGAGGCCACCATTTCTTGCTCCCTGTACATTGTGGCATTCAGTCCCATGAGTCTATATGGAAACCTGAGGCTCAAACATGTTGATTAACCTACCAGAGGTCATACAGGCAAAGAGTGTTGCTTAGGGCCTTAGTAGCCCGGTCAAGATTACCTGTCAAGACTGGTCTAGGATATCCTGGATTTGCATTGCGAGATTGGGTGGGCAGTGATGTTTTACAGAGGTACAGGAAGAGTAATAGCACAGTGGGATGTTGGAAGGAGAGCTAGTGAGTTCCGTGTTGTACATTGTTATGCCTGGATGTGAGAGAGGAGAAGAATGTCTGTCAGGTGGTCAGGCCTGGGTCTGGGTCTTAGAGGTGTGTCCAGCCTATAGCTGGAGAACTTGGAGTCACTGGTGTGAGTGGGCACAGAGGGTGTATTAGTTAAATTTTTATTCCTTCGATAAAGTACCTGGTACAAACAGCCTAAAAGAAGAAAAAGTTATTTTGGCTGGTGGTCTCTGATGTTCCCGTCCATGGTCAGCTGGTTCCATTGCTGTAGGCCTGAGGTGAGATATGACATCGCAGAGGAAGGAGGTAGTGGGCCAGGCACCACTGCTAACCTCGTGGCAACCAGGAAGCAGAGAGAAAGAAGGGAAGGGCAGAGAAGAAGGGGCTGCTGGCAAGAGGGAGTCCTCAAGATGCCACTCCCACTGGCCACTCCTTTCCACTAGATCTACCTCCTGTTTTCATCAGCTCCCAGCAATGCTATCAAACCATGCATGCTGGAGCTTTCTCAACCCAACTGCTTCCCCAAAGCCCATCAGCTTGCCTTCCAAAGGATAAACCTCACCTAGAAACAATTACAAAAAAAAGACAAAATGAAAGTTCCTTTCTTTTGTGAGTGTTAGAAAATCTTATTCAAACTGACTTAAGCGAAAGAGAAAGTTATTGGTTTACCTCATTTAAAAAACCAAGGATATATTTGGTTTCTGGTATAGATTTGGGGCTTGAGTGACCTTATTATGTTTTGTTTTCTTTGTCTCTTGTTTCAACCTTCCTTCCCACCCAGGCTCTGGATAGTGGCTCCAGCTGTGATCCCAGCCTCTGCTCCCCTGGGGGGGTCATAAGCTCTGTTGGGTCAGAGGAAGCTGGGAGATGGGGATGGGAGAGGCATACTGTCCTGTGTCCACGTCCACAGAAGCAGTGGAATCGGGGTTGGAGCAGAGTGGATCACCAGAGGCAGTTCCAGGGCACGGGGAAGTGATCATGGTGGGGCTACAGTTCGTTTCCTCTGCAGATGAGCGAGGGGAAGCAATCACACATACAGGGTGCTATGATTAGGAATGATCCACACTGGGGTGGGGCTTAAGGAGGCTGAGGCAGGAAGAGCCGACTCTGGGAAGTCCAGGGAAGAGGGAGCCAGAAAGAAACGATAGCATCAGAGGTATGTGCTGCTGCAGAGAAGAGCAGGCCCTTTGGGCTTGGCTGGCAGGTGGCTCGTGACCATCCAAAGCGAGAGTCTTTTATTTTGAATGTAGCTCAGAGCCCCTCCGCGAGAGCGCCGCCAATCCTCACCTCCCTTCTGCATTCCCCAGCCTGGGTTTGGCCCAGAAGAGCAGAGATGTAAGTAAACTGGGCTTTGTTCATGGTGAGGTGCGAAGCTGCAGGCAGCTCACTTCACCTCTCTGGGCTTCCTTCTGACACCAGGAGAATGAACTGCTTCAGGCCTCTCTTGGCCTTCGCTTGTGGGCCTCCGGAAGGAGGTGAATGCATCTCATCCCTTTTCTGTGCCTCTCTTCACCATGACTGTGACCCAAGCCTTCCTTGCTGCTTGGGCTGCAGCAGTGGCCTCCCCACTGACACCCCCGCCTCCTCGCTTGCCTCCTGCTATCCACAAGTCACCCTGCAGTGGTAGAGGGACCCTTTGAGTGCGTAAGTCAGGCATCTCCTTCTAGCAGCTTCGGTCACAGGTAGGATCCAGTGCACACACTTTCCCTGAGCACGCACTGCCCTGGGTGACCCGGCCCCTCAGCCTCCAGAGTCTACCCTGTTCTTCACTCTCCCTCCCAGTTTCCTTGCTGTTCTTTAAACACACCAAAGGGCCAGCCAAATAGCTCAGCGGATTAAAGCACCTGCAGGCACACACAGAGACCGGGGGGTTCCATTCCCCCGCCTACTATGCCAGCACACACCCCCCCACACACACACACTCTGAGATGGCAATTGAGACTGGGCGTGGTGGCACATGCCTGTCATCCCATCCCTTGGGAGGCTGTGAACCGGCAGATCCCTGCAAGTCTGATCTAGTAGTGAGACCCTGAACACCCTGTAGACCCTTCCCCCAAAACACCATATAAATAAGTAAATAAATAAACATGCCAAGCTCCTCCTGGTCTCAGGGTCCTCGTGGAATTTCTGTGCACTGTTTTCTGGCATCCACGCAGATGTCCTTGGTCCCGAGCATACCTCACCCAGCATATGTATGCTGTTCCCTCTTCCCTTGCGCAGAACTCTGGCTGGTGGGGCTCATCCGGAAGAGTTCATGTGTTAGAGGTATGGCCTCTAGTGTGGTGATAAGAGGTAGAGCCTGCACAGTCACCGGGACACTGTCCCCAGAGGGATTAACGTGCTTCGCCTGGGGTCCGCAGTCAGTTCCCTGGAGAGGACGCTGTTGGGCCGGAGCAAGCCTGCCCATGCCTCTGCCCCTGCCCCTGCCCCTACCCCTGCCCCTGAGCCGGCTTCCGTCTCAGCTTGGGATGCCTTCCCCTGGGACCCGCTCGCACTGCGAGGCTGGCTGCTGTGCTGTGGGGCAGGCAGGGAGCCCGTAGCGCAGCCAGCACGGTTCTACCCAGACTTCAGCCTCCGAAACTGAACTAAACAGACCTCTTTTCTTTTTCAAGTACCCAGCCTCAAGTACTTCATTTTAGTAGTATAAGTACTGCATGCTAACCCATTGCACCTCTGAAGCTCAGTACTTCATTTTAGAAGAAAACAAAAAGCAAAACAGAAACAACCCAGGTAAATACACAATGCTTTACTTTTTCTTCATAGTACCTACAGCTATCTGGACTTCCTTTCTGTCTCTGTAGCTTATCTACTCCCTCAGTCCCCTCAAGCCGAGGGTAAGGTTGGCACATCTTGCTCTGCGCTGTGCCTGTTTTGGGGGAATATCTTCAAGCTGCCTCAGATTCCCAAGCCCAGATTCTTTCTACTGATGATCAAGTCTAAGTGCATATAAATGCATAGGACGAGTGGAAAATGTTTATTTTCTCAGTGCATGAACTACCGTTGGCAATTCACAGGGGAAGCTGAGGAAACACTTGAAAGCCACCTAGAGGGGAAGCCTGGGTTCTTTCTGTTGGTAGTCAGGTCTGAGATAAGTGAGTGTAAGTCAGTAGGGGGAACATAAAACATTTTCTCTGTATGCCAAACATTGGAAGTCATTCACAGGGGAAACTGAGGAAGCATTTTTAAGCCACCTCCCCTAAAATAAAAACAAGCACTAGGAGGAGATGGCATGTGTGGAAGGAGCACCAGTGAAAATGTATTTAGAAGAAACACTCCCGTGAGCCATTTAAAAATAATATTCTCAGTGTTAGCAATATGGGCTTAATTAGTTGGCTTGGTTCTGTAAAGATAATGAGTAAAAAAATAATTAAGGAAAAACCAATTAACATAATAGCCATCGCTATCTCATGATAGAAATAACCATCTCATTTATTCTCAGCACCACTGCCTTCTCTTCTGGTCTTCTTGGAGCCTTAGTGTGTTGGTTTATGGGAGGGTCTGTGTTATTTTCCTTGATCTGTCTGTTAAGTCTGTATTATAAAATAGAACGAGAAGAATGACCCTGGGTTGCCTCCTTAGAGTAGGACCTTGGAGTCTCAACACAGATGACATTTGGACCACCTGTCCTTTGTCATGGGGCTGTGCTGTGTGGTAGGATGTATGGCAGTGTCCCCAGCCTCAGGTGCCAGGAGCACTTCCCAGGTACAAGAGCCAGACATACCCCAGCATTCCAGGTGTCCTGTGTCGGGGGAGGTGCTGGTCTCCCTGCATAAAGCCCAGAGAGAAAAGATGCTGGGGTCGAGAGGCGTGGGTGGTCATCTGGAGCTTCCTGCGGGGACATCTGTGGCTGCTCCCCACCATCTGCTGCCTGTCACTCACAGCCACGCCAGCCTTTCTGCTTGAAAAGACCAGAGTCACTCTTGCAACAAAGGGCTTGTGAGCCCAGGGAAGTAGAGACAGTGGCAGCACTGTCGCAGGAGAAGGTAAATTAAAATTAAAATATCTTTAAAAAAATATACTGTTTCTTAAAAAGTGGGTGCCTGAGACCCAAGACCTGACAGAGGTCCCAGTGTGGCTCCTCATAGGTAGAGGGATGGGGACCTTGGAGGGACAGGGACCTAATATCTGCCCTCTGCTCCCACTGTTGTGAATGCAGAGCTCTTCCGACCTCCACTGCCTCGCTGTGCCTCCTCCCTTCCGTTCCATCCAGTTAAGTGGTCAAAGGAAACCTTTTTGGCTTTGATTAAAATTTGAAAGAGGCAGGGAGGGGGAAGCATTGGGATTTTTGTCACGTCTTAAATAATTTGTGTAAATGTTTTTGGGGTTTATTTCCTGAAAGCCGTTCTGCTAGCTGCTTTTATCTGCAAGCTATTCCTCCTGACTACCCTAAGGCAAGTTTACCCTCTCTTTTTCTTCACAGGGAAATTGAGGCTCAGAGAGCTCAGGGTTATATAAACTTCACAGTTAGGTTTGGGGAGGACTCTGAGGCCTTGTTTCTTTCTGTTGATGCCTAGGTCTAAGCTAAGTGGATGTAAGCGGATGGGGGAATGTAGTGTCTTCTCTGCTTGCCAGGTGCAGCTGGTCATTCACAGGGGAAACTGAGGGAGCATTTGAAAGACCTGAGGTAAAAACGTGTACGGTGAGTGAAACGTGTACGTCTGAAAGAATAACAAGAGTGTTAATAGAAAACTATAGCCAGTGGGGATGGTCAGGGTCATGGTAGCGGTGGTGGAATGTTCCAGAAAGTCTTCATCTCAGTTTAACTTTAGGAGGCCTCTTGAGTTCAGTGTCATCCACAGGGTGACATAAGGAGGTGGGTGGCCCTGAGCATGGCCTAGGGCAGTAACCAAGCTTTCTCAAATGCCACAGGTCCCCAGGGTCTCCCCCGCCTTTAGTACCCCTCAGTTGGAGAATTACAAGAAGCCAAGGTGAAGCCAGGGTACACGCCAAGGCATGGTGGTACAGCACTCCGGAGGCCAGAGCAGGAGTGTTGTGAGTCTGAAGGCAGCCTGGAATATGTAGCAAAGCTGTGTCCTCCTTGTCACCCCAAAAGGCTGCTATGAATCAGCAACAGTGTAAAACATGATTTTAAATTTTTAACCATAAGGACATCTATAGACCTTTGCAGAATAATAGCTTGCATATTTGTGACCTGTTATTTATGTGGCCTTCACACAGCATTGGGGGACATTTGATTTAGAGGTTATATGGTAGAATAGTTCACAAAGGGGACAAAATAAAGGGGCAACAGGAGAGCCAAGAAGTAGTGGCCCTGTGCCCTGGTTGTGCAGAACTGGGCAGGCGTCTTCTGCGTGTACACCTGGGTCTCGGCAAGACGCCCGGATCCTCCCGACCATTCTGATGACAGCCCTTCCTCTAGTACACGGCATATGCAGCTGGGTTTCTGTCCTTACCTTTCTGTTGGTGTGTAAATGTGCGGGGCCCTGACAGTCTTAAGGTCAGTAGTTTCCTTAGCAAGTAAGAGAACCAGATTCTGAGCCCTGGGCTGTGTATCTGGAACATGCCACTGTTCCCCCAGCCACGATGTGCTGGGAAGATTAACCCTCCCCACAGATGGAGAAGGAACGACCCTGTGTGGCAGTAGTGCTGGGAGCCTCTGCACAGGTACCTCCCTCAGTATGTTGGGGACACAGACCTGCACAAGCTGGTAGAGGAAGGGCAGGGGCCTGGCCTCTGGGGAGAGAGCGGGAAGGTTGGGCTGGGGCAAGAGGGTATAAAGGAGACAGGCCATGTGAAAGGGAGGCTTGCTGGCGTTAGCGAAAACAGCACTGCCTTATTCTGTCTGGTAGGAATGCCTGTTTCCCCTCAGGGACTAGCTGGTCACTGTTGTAGCCCACTAGCTGGGTGATTATGGGCAAACTCCCAACCTCCTCTGAGACTGCAAGAGAGTGGCTACGTTAGAAGTGATTTCTACGGGTCGGGGGCATAGCTTATCAGTACAGCGCCTACCTGGCAAGCACAAGGTCCTCAGTTTGATTCCCAGTACCAACACCACCAACACCCACAACAAGAAAAGTTATTTCTGAGGTCTTTTCCCAGTCAAAATTCTATGCATCACAGGATTTAATGACCTTGAATCTTCATTTTAAAATATAAGTAGACTTATGGCAGATTTTGTAAGTTTTGTTTAAAGGTCCATAAAGCGTTTAACATTTTACACTGGTAAAATCCCACCAGTTCTGGAAACTTGACTGTCCCAAATGAAACATTACCTGGGGTTGGGGAATGTGTTTAGGATTGGTGTTTGGGAAGATACGAGGGATGTTGTTCTATGTCCTGTAATGAGTAGGACCCCTGAACTTCTTAGAGTGGTCGTGGAAAGGGGTGAGTGTGCTCGGGCTATAGGGTCACCTGTACTGGGGTTGAGCGGAATGGGACAGGGTAGCTGAGAGGAAGATGGGTGGGCAAGTGACAGCTCCGCAGCACTCCAGCCCTTACCAGCAGCGGGGGTGACAACGATGGGAACACGCAATGCAGTTTTTCTCTCTACTTCTCTGCTCGCCCTTGACACATGCAGCAGCTGGATTGCTATTCCAAGGTATAGAGGATATCCTACTAAGGGACTTCACAAGGAGCGGGTCATTCCTTGTGGCTAAGCGTAGTGGCGTCAGAGCTCTTCAGGAGACGGGGGGCCTGCTGCAGGCTTTCTGCCCTGCGTTGGGTAGCACTTTCATCCACTGCGCCCCCGGAAGATGACCGCCTCCTTCAGGCATCTGAGTGCCATTAGGAGAAAGGGCAAGAGCAGAGCTGCCACTAAGTCTGCCCCCACCCCTACCTTTTTTTTTCCCCCCCGTGCTTGGAATTGAACCCAGGACCTGTCTCTTCTCCCTTCTCTGCCTCTCTGTCTCTCTCTGCTCTCTGTCTGTTTGTTTGTCTGTCTTTGTCTCTCTGCAATTGTTTTGAGGCAAATTCTGATTAAGTTGTCCAGACTGGGCTCAGCTTGCAGTCCTTCTCATCCTCCTGCCTCAGCCTCCAGAATGCTGGGCTTATGGGCGTATCTAGCTTGACTCTGTCCTTTTTTATGAGGAAATGGATAGGTTGGCACTGCCTTGTAGACTGGGCCAGTGGCCACTGCACTTGTGTGAGCAAGCATGTTTTTGTAGCCACGTTTGGCACCCGTATCGGGTCATGGTTCCATAGTGGGGGAGAGGAGAGTGGACATTGGCTGCAGAATAATAAACAACATCTGCTACAAGAAAATTCTCTTGAGACCAAGATGTGCCTAGGGTGCCAGGATGCCAGAGTGTCACTGTCTTGCTCATCTGCCGATTTATTGATCACATCCATTAGACGCACGACCCTTGTAGTTGCTCACTGTTCTATTGACCAGAACTTCTTTGCTTTCGTGAATCTACAGTCTTGTGAAACTGAAAGACAGTAACAAAATAAGCATGAAAGTGCGTGCACCAGGGAACATGCACACATAGACAGCTGCGTGCACGCTGAGCAGAAAGCAAAGAAGGGAATAGAACCATGAGGTGCAGAGAGAATGAAGTGTTGTATGGTGTGGACTAGAAAGGTTTTGCTGAAAAATTGAGTTGCCTTCCAACTCAGAAGGAAGTGGAGGCAGCCCACAGAGATCTGGGCTAAGGGCACTGTGGGCGTAGGAAAAGGCACGCGCAAAGGCCCTCAGGTAGAGATAGGCTGGAAGTGTTTGAGAAATAGGCAGTCAGTGCAGTTGGAGCTGAAGGACTAAGGGGTAGCTTTTATTACAAGCTTTGAGTGGTACTGGAAAGCCAGCCCAACCAGCTGGGAAGCTGCAGGTCCAGGCAAGAGCTCGGGGCTCATCCTGAGTGATGTGGGAATCGGAATAGAGCAAGAGGAGAGCAGTGCCCTGCTCTGACCTCTGCTTCAACAGGCTGAGTCTGGTTATGTGCAGAAAATGGGGGAAGACCAGTGGGAATCTCATTTAATAATTCAGAGGAGGTATAACATCCTCTGGAGTGGTGGCGCCTGCGGTGGAGGAAGATGTGGTTGGATTCAGACCCGTTCCCCTTGCTTGGGGCCAGATACAGGGTGAGAGAGAACGTGAGGAATCGGGAGTGACTCCAAGACTTAGGGTCTGAGCATCTGGAAAGACAGAGGTGCCATAAGGAAGAGCCTGGAAGGAGCAGGGTGTCTCTGCACAGCAGGCTTGTGGCACCTGTGACTGGCCTTGGGGACACAGAGTGGCCAGTCGGTGCAGGGGCTACTCTGGGGCAGCGGTGGCTTCTCTTCATCTATTGCTGTTGAATGCTCACCACCACCTGTGCCAGCAACACCAGGCAGACTTGGAATCGCCCTGGATGTTTCTGGCCTGGTGTGACCTAGGTTCACCCCGGGGATGTGCAAGGATTCCAGGTCCAAGTAGGATTGCCAAGGGCCAGTGTCCTGGAGGCTTCCCTGGGCTGTGCTGGAATAGCTGGCATCCTGCGCTGCTCTTACTCAAGAGGCGTGTGGTTCAGGCTGGTGTGCCTGGTGGAGGATGCCTGGCTGTGTGCAGTTAGGGATGTCACTTAGAGTGGGTGGTAGAAGCCTTCCCTGCCCTCTTCTAGAACACTTCCCTTGGGGTGTGCGTGGGGCCCGGGGTACATTGTTTCCATCATGAATTGGACAGCTATTTATGGATCTCCAGAGTCCAAGGTACCCTGCTGAAGGCAGCTGATTGCTGATGGGTCCTGGGAGGGAGGTTCACCATTGCCCTATGGTGCATGCGGGGCTGTCTCTCTCTCTCTCTCTCTCTCTCTCTCAGATCTGGCTTTGCTTCAGAGTGTTCCTCATATTCTCCAAGAGAGTTTTTATTTTTTGTGCGTGGGTGGGTGGAAGGGTCCACAGGGTGTTCAGGGTCTCATTACTAGATCAGACTTATAGTGATCTGCCTGTTTTTAGCCTCCTAAGAGCTGGGATTATAGGCACGCGCCACCACTCCCAGTCTCAGTTGCCATCTCTTCATGCCCTGGGGCAGGGCTGGCACAGCAGGCCTGGGGATTGAACCCCAGGCCCCTGTGCCTGCTTGCAGGCACTTTAATCCACTGAGCTATTTTCTCCAAGAGAGTTGACCATGTGTTTCGGGTTACCACATGACTTTCTAGGATGGGTATGGCATGGGTGATGGTTTACTCTGCGGCCTCAGCCTTGACGTCACGGCTTTCACAGTCTCCTGTGAGGAATGATCCGTGCCAGAACAGGCCTGGGTCTCCTCCTCTGATGCAGAAGGGATGGACCAGATATCCTCCATGGTCCTTGTCATCTCTGGCGATGGTTGGGACACTGTGAAGACAGTGGCTTCCTTCATCTCATGACTGCCCCCATTCTGTCCAGGAGAGAAGCTAAAAGGAAGATGCCCAGGTGTTTTCCCAGAGTGTTTTATTGTAGCGAAATACAACATAAAACCTACCATCTCAACCATTTTTAAATGCACAGTTCATAGATATTATATACATGCTTATTATTGTGTAACTGTCAGCACACTATCCAGCTCCTGAACATTTTTATTTGTGAAAACTGAAACTCTACCCATTAAATGCCTCTTCTCCTCTCCCCCAGGCCCAGCAACCAC
>PVKN010024351.1:0-14470 GCA_004027915.1 Capromys pilorides
GGGAAGACAGAAAAATATTTTCAAAGAAATCATTCAAGACAAATTCCCAGAACTAAAAGGAAAGATTTGCAGGTGAAAAAAAAATCTCTGAACACCCAGGAAAATATGTAACAAAATACACCAAGGTATAGAATTGAGACACCCTGAAATACCAAGATTATAGATCTTTAATACTTGCAGGAAGAAAAAACGGATTATGTACAAGAGAATAGGAATCAAAAAGTCAACAGGCTTCTCAATAACAAGATTCCAGCTAGCCACTGAGCTGCACTTTCACAATACTGAGGAAGAATGAATTTGAATCCTATGAAGTCAGAAGGGGTCTTTGCTCTTGGGTTTAATACTATATTAGCCATTTAAAAATGTTTAGCTATTTTATTTTTTAATTTGCATTTTGTAAGTCTAATAACACAATAGCACTCTGGGTAGTGCTGGCTCATGCATAGTTCTCCCCTTGCCACCTCTTGCTTCCCCGGCATGGGTTCTTAACTCTCTGCACCCTAACTCTGCCCAGAGAACATCTCTGCCCTCTGCCATCCATCTCCAGGTTTGGGGTTGGGTAGGTCCAACACTTAGTTATCAATGCTCCCCTCTGACATGTTCCTGCACCCACAGAACTATAATATTAAACTGCAAATTCAAAAGGCTAAGGAAGAAGATTGGAGAGGCTCACTAGTAGAGCCATTCCCTAGCCTTCAGGAGACCCAGGGTTCACTCCTCAGCACCGCAAAAAACAAACACCACCACCACCACAACCACCATGAAAGTTTGAGAGAGTTTACCACAGCAAGAGAAAAAGCTTTTTTTCCTCTTGTTTTTTGGAAAGTAGATCCTAAATTTTCATTTTCCATTGAGATCTACATATGTTGTAGTTACCCTTAATTTTAATTTGACATCTGTTTGAGAAGATTTTGGGGGACATACCTCAAAAGCTCAAGTAGTGTCACTAAAGGTATAAAGATCAAACACTCCTAACATTAACTAATTTTATAACCATGGCAGGTTAGAATTCCCAGGTCTAAGTCATTGAGTCAAACTTTAGTGAGATGGCTGACACGATGCCCTGGAGTCACAGCCAGCCAGCCATAGTTTATGACTGAGTAAGACAGTTGGAGGTAGAACTACATCCTCCCCAGAGAATCCTCAGGTGAACTTGGAGGCCTAGTGGAGAGTTTGCCTTATAAACAGAGGCACCTGTATTTAGTGGAATTACTGAAGTCTTTCAGTTAAAGCAACACCATGTCAAGGAGCACATGCGACCCTAAACATGGGCCCTGGGAACAAAGTGGATTTCCTTCTCCAGGGTCTGAAAAGGAATAGATTCTGTTTCCATTGGAAGGATGCAGTTCTGGCCAGAAGTAAAGAGATGAGGGTGGCCCAGACAGATTCTAAGCTCCCTCCACTTTGTGAGTCTCTGATTTTTATTTCCTGAGACACCAAGGTCATCGCCAGCTGAGTAGATAGCAAAGTCTAGACTGTGCTTTGTGAATTAAATTTGGCTAGTTGCGGCAGAGTTCCAAATTCCCCAAGCGTGTATCCCCACTCTACCACCCCCCACCCCCACTACCATTCCTGGAGCCATGGACCTCACCAGATTTGTTGACCTGACAACTGCTCTTTACATGGGGATTTGTATCATAAATTGCCACTAAGAGGCCCCTCAATCCACCTCTTCCTCCCCAATATGTCCCGTCGTGGTTTTCTGACAGAAACTGGCAGGTTCACATGTGGCAGGCTTGGCGGCCCATCAGACAGGTTCCATTAACTGGGTCGCCAGGTGGTAACCATGTTATTTCATGCTTCTTGGTAAGTTTTGTGCAACACAATTACCTTTGACAGTTCTTGAGTGGGACAGCAATTTTCAGCAAATGTTTTCAGTAACCAGAGGCCAGAAGGAAAGGAAATGTGAGTGCTTCAGTTTAGCTTTGGTGTGGCTCTGACAGCTCTTCAGCACCTCCGTTATGTTATAAATAGGAATTCTGCAGGAATTGGGTACACATGGAGCTGACAGGCGGCAGCTAAGCAAGGCCAATGGTTTCCATCGTAGTTAAGAAAGAATGTGTCCTTACACAGGATAAAAAGTGCCACAGTGAGGAAGTTTTCCTGAGCCCCAAAGAACAGTAAGCAGGTTGCAAGAATTTTATTTCATTGAAGTTTCACAGAGACAGTTTGTCAGCTCTCACACACTAACTTTGTCATTGCAAAGTGTGACATTCACTTCTCAGGTCTGTTGGATTTACAGGGCCCACAGCATTCCTCAAAATCTTCCAGCTAGAGGCAGTACCACTGTGCAAGCACCATTTCTGGTCTCAGAAAAATGATACTCGGTCATCATAGGAAGGACATTAAAATTCTGTTTTATGGAGTTAGAATTTCAAAGTCAGTTGCTTTTCTGCACTCCCCACTGCCACCACCATCAGCAGTACAGACACGGGCACACGCAGTCACGTGAATATACAGATACGCACACATGCAAAACAGTCACTTTTCACAAAAGCCTGAAAGAGAGGACTACAGTCTAGTAATACATCATTTAAAAAAAGAAAAATAAAAAGCCATGTGACTACCAAGTCACCAAGAATTGAAGGGAATGATTATATATGGTTGGGAAAACTGTTGAATTTGGGAAGGGGGTGGACATGTGAAGTCACATGGCCATAGTTGCACCCCAGAGAGAGTACTGGGGCAAGTCAGACCCAATTGGCTGCTTCACAGCATCCTTCCCTTTGACACACCCAAGAGGAGTCTAGCCTTGGATCTCATGTCATTAGCAGTGTTTTATAGGCAAGCTTTCTTTTGATCTTCAGTAACTAGACACATGATATCATCAGCTCTAAATCAAGCCACATTTTTACCCTTTCCCTACAACTGGTCTCTTTGGTGAGGACAACACTAGCTAATCCATAACATGTTGCAGATTGCAACATCTCCTGGTACTGTCGTTTTTCACCTTCTTTATTTGTTTAGCAGTCACTTTGTCAATAACAGCTGGTGTTTTGTTTTATTTTTTTAAATCCTGGATTCAAATAACAGAATTTTAATTATAAACTTTTTTTCCAGCAATTAGTCATTGGAAATTTTGAAATGATCTCTCATTCTTTTAGGGGTTTTGTTCTTTTATAAAATATGATTATTTTTATAGAAACCAACAATCAAAAAAGGGATCTGCATAGGATATATACAGAAAAAATGAAGTAGACATGGCCCTTCCTCCTTTACATGTGTCAGTGTGTTAGCTTTTCATAAGTGTTCAGCCTCAATCTTTTGCTTGGTCTTGAAAAGGAGAGGCAATAGCTAGGCACTTCACCAATGTAATCAAGATGCTGAGATCATGCTCAATATGAGAACAGTAGGTTCAAGTCTTGTGTTTGATCCCTTTAAAAATAATAGCCATTAGTGTTTTCTTACTATAAAAACAAAAAAGTGCAATATCTGTAACAAATGTCAGGAGACACAATCAAAAAGTAATTAAGCAAATAAGCAAAACTTAAATACTCAGATTTTCCTATAAGATCACTACTGATAGTTACATCTTGTGTCAACACATTCTCTCAAGTATTTTCTCATCCGGATTTGTCTATGATAGTGTCTAAAAAATATGATCCTAGGACACAGAAGTGAAGGTGTGCATAAGATGCAGTTCTTGCCGGCAAGAACTAAAAGTGTGTAAGTGAGGGGCAGGCTCTGAGAAAATTCTAGATTTTCTTGTCTTTCCTCCTCGCCTGGAGCTGCAGTAGCCCAACACAACACCATGAGAAAGTAAACATCAGAGGGGGTGGGGAGATAGCTCCGTGGCACAAGTGCCTGCCTGGCAAGTGCAAGGTCGTGAGTTCAAACCCCGGTCCTGCAAAAAAAAAAAAAAAAAAAAAAAGTAAACATCAGAACAAAAGTCAACACACATGTGGCAGAGTAGACAACCATGCCACCAAAGTCAGCACCACCTCTGGCCATGAAAACATTGTCTACTTAACTATTTCTAGTTGAGTTTTAGGGTAAGTGTCATATTCTTAACTGTTACCCTCAAACGCCACCATACCAATATACACTAGGGCTTGTTTTTGAAAGAAGTCTGATACATGTCTTGTTGTTGAACTCAAAATGTTTTTAAACTCCAGTAACAATTTTAATCACTGTAATAGTAACAATAACTGCTATTATGGCACTTCAGCTTTCATTGTCATGGCACTAATCCTTCACTTTGCAAATAAGAAAAATGAAATGGAGAGAGATTAAAATTTTCCAGGAAGTACCTAGAAAATTCAAAGTCAAATATTGTGACTGTAAATGCCTCCCTTTGTATCCGTCAAATTACAATGAGTTTCAGTAAATATACAAACTGACAGCTTGGAGCAGGAGGAGACAGAAGCTCTTCATTCTTAGAGCCAGTGAACTTACTAGCCAAGGTGAAAGCAAGGTCCTCTCCCAAGAAGCTCATCCAGGCTCATATTGGTGCTGCCATTTGGACTTGCTTCCTCTCATGACACTACACACCAAAGCGTTTGGCCATGATGTTTCCTAGTCCTATGGACACGAGCTACTCGAACCTTCCCTTTGCAATGTCTTGCATTGATCTGGGTGAACAGGCCTCAGATGTAGTTTTTAAGCAAATGAAGAAAAGTTCCTGTCCCAGTAGTGAAAACCATGGCCTTAACTCACACAGAACTATGTGTGTTCAAACCCAGTCTACCATTACTAAGAAAGTTTTTTTGGCAAGTTAGCTTCTTGGAATTTCACTCTTCTTTTGATAGAAGGAGGTAATATGCTAAAAATATTTCAAGGATTAAATGAGTTTGAGAAAGGAAGCTCATATTTGCATTTTAAGCATATTTTCATAATCTCTGTGGCCTTTTGCAATTCTACAACAGTAATAATATTCAACTAACATTTCCAGCAGATATATAATGTCATACTCTCTGCACGATCTTTAGAGTAATCATACAGAGCTGGGATACAAGTTTTATCCCAAAACTTGGTGGGTTAAAGCAACCACCATTATTTATTTTCAGCATTCAGTGGATGAGGTAGATGGCTCTCATGCAAGCTGCTCAGCTGTTCATGGTCTCCCTAGTGTGTATGTGATCAGAAGAGGAGTCATCTGGGGTTCTGAGACAGCCACAACTGTGTCTGTTGGGTGGTGACAGGGCAGTGCAGTAGGATGATCAGCTTCAGTGAATTGAATTTATTCCCTCAGTGGTCACAGGAAAGTGAGACAAAGTGGGACACTCCTGGCTCAAATCTGGCACATGTTCACTTATTCCATATGCTAGTAATCAAAATAAGTCCAGGCCTGGCTCTGCAGAGAAGGGAACACATGCCTGCTCCTGATGAGAGAAACAAAGTCACATACAAGGCTAGGAAGGTGTGGCCATTCAGGCAACTTCTTGCAATGCGCAACCCATTCTTCAGAGCCACACGTGTGGGCAAGTGAGAGGCATAACCAGTGCTCACATCCTTCTGGGGTGGCAGGGTAAGCTCACCAGTCAGCTAATAGGGTGCAGTCTCAGGAAAGGAATTTGTGGAACTCTTGTCTTCAGCACCAATGTCTAGCTCATGCTTACAAGTCTGAAGGACAAAAGTCTGTCAAGGGCCTTGGGATGTCCCATCTGATGGAACCATACTGTTCTGTCTCCTCTGGACGGTGATAAGGAAGGGGTACATATTCTCAACACAATGCTTCTCTATACTTGTGTAAGAAGTTAAGGGAAGGTGACTGTCCCATTTCTGTTACTTCTCAACCCTTCCAAAAATCCATCTGGTCCTGGGACAAGGAGAAACTAGAGGATGTGGCTGATAGGGAGGCAGGAAGGAATTATCTTAAAAAGAGAAAAAAAGAAAAAAAAAAAAAGCATTCTTATGTGCTTTCCTGGCTGAGCCTCTGGAAATAGAGCCTTGTCCTAAGGAAATATTGCAACATGGCTGAGAAATAGAAGGGTCAGGGAAGGGTTCTAGTTAGTGGGGGCAAACATTCTTCCATTGGCCTTTGGTAAGAGGCAGAATCCTGTTTGCTTGGTGGCATTCCTGTGTGAGTGGGCAAAGTGAGCAATGCCTTGTCCAATCTTCTCACCCACACACAGGTATTAAATGAGGTCCAGCAGAGGCCTGCATGGGGAAGCTAGAGCCTCCACTGAAAGGGGCCAGGTCGACCAACTGCCAAGAAAGCAGACTCCACAGTGCCCCCGGCAAGCACAGTTTGGCTGGTGGAAATGGCCCTCACTCCTCAGGTATTTGTTTTTGGCTCCAGAAACAATGCTGAGTTGGGTTCTTACCCAAGGGAAAGTTTCCAAAGTCAAAAGCCAAGGAGACTCCCCAAACCATACCTGGACCTAGGGACAAACAAAGGAAATGCATCTGCTTTCTTTCTACACTTTTTGCCCTGCTGGATCAGTTTCATTGCTTGCAGGTAACAGGATCTGGGCCAAGAACTGTGGTTTCTGCTTTCTTTAGGAGAACTCTAATCCAAGGATGGCCAGTACCTGCCTGGAGATGTGGTGCAGGGGCTCAGCTACAGGTCTTTGAGATTGGTATTTCTATCTCCTATAGCTCCACACCCCTTTCTTTCACTGACAGCTCCCCATTGCAAAGTACCAGCAGGTGGCTGTGACCAGCCAGTAGGGACCCCAACAAATAGGGTGCATTCTTGTGGAATCAACAACTCAGCAGGAGGGCCAGCAAGATAGCTCAGTGGACTAACCATCTGCTTAGGCAAGTGCAGGGATGCAGGGAAGGGGGCAGGCATGCCGCACTGGCTGCACCCCCAAGCACATTGAGCCAGGAACAGAGTCCGGGAATGGTGGCACACACCTGTAATCCCAGCACTGAGGACGATGAAAACAGGATCACTATGAGTCTAAGCTGTGCAGTGAGACACTGTAGCAAACACATTTTTAAAAAAAGAACTCAGCAGGATTCCCAAGCCTATCAGCCCCACTTCCCAGACCCACCACCAAGTCCAAGAAAGCCTCTCCACCCATCCTCTCAGCCCACCCCTTCTGCACATTTCCACGTGGATATCCCATAGAGAAATCGTCCCACTGCTAGTCCCAGTTTGTAAATGTCCTATCTCCCTTTTTTGTCAATATTCCACCCCATGCTGATCCCATCTTGTTTTTTAAAGACTGTTCTCTTCTGGTTTTCAACTGACTTTTTGACTGTGCAACACCAGCAGGGCAGAGGAGAACTGTGATCAGCCAGCAAGTAGCCTGCCCAAGTGTTCCATCAACATGATATGTAAGATCAGATTTTCCAGGTCTTGCTAAAAAGCAGCAGTTAATTTAAGGGAAGGGAATAGGGATTTATAATCAGAGAAGGACCTGGCTATAGAGATAATCTGTACCCACGGGAAGCTTTCTGGAGTAATCTCATTAGTATCCCAAAGATCTCTTGGTGATACTTTATCCAGTCAACTGGGAATAAAATGTGAGATTAGCTTATGGGTCACAACCAAATGTAAGGGTAGAAGCCCCCAGTGGTCAAGTTCTCCAGCATCCTCTGCTTTCTCCTGTTCACTACGGATTTGTAGTCCTTCTCTGTCCTTTACCCACTTTGCTGGTTTTGTATCTGGGTAGACTACGAGTCCACTCCATAATGGGCTCACTTGAGTAGGTGACATGGTTAATGTCTGTAGAGGGCCCAGAAGTTGGCCCTGGGGCTTCCCAGCTTCTCTGGCTTGAGACAAGTTGGGGATTGAGACAAGTCCAGGATTCTGCTGGACTCAGCAACATGGAAGGCAATCGAAAGCACATCCAGTGACACTGTCCCACCTACCCACTGTCCACATTCCACCTACCCTGCTCATGCATGTTCACCCCCATTCACCAGGCTGAGTGCTCAGAAACACTCATCTGCCCTGATTTCATCCTTTAAAACTAGGAAGCTTTTTAGAGTTTCTTTTCTTTTTTGTTAAATATAAAGACAATTCACATTGGAGAATATGAAAAGGGCTGGCCAGATAGCTCAGCTGATTAAAGCACCTACTTAGGCAGATAGATGTAGGGGACAGGGGCTCAATCCCTGGCATGCTATGCTGGCCCCACCTCCGGGGCACAGTGAGATGGGTGACTGAGACTGGGCATGGTGGTGCATGCCTGTAATCCCAGTGCTTGGGAGGCTGAAAAACAGGAAGGTTCACTAGAGTCTGATCTGTGCAGTGAGACCCTATAGACCCTGTACTAAATACATAAAAAATGAAAAAATAAGAGAACATAAAGAAATTAGAGTTAAAATTAACTATTCTCAGCTATATCCACTCTTACTGAGTTATTTTTACTTCCCTTTAGGCCTTATTGGTGCACATACTGACTTTTCAAAGCAGAAAGAGAACATAGGGAATTTTGTTGGCTGATATCTTTTTCCATGTCAGCTGTGCTTTTTGACTAAAAGGTCTCAGGCACAGGAGTCCATAATGGCCAGGAAGAGACACATCCAAGCAGCAGACCCCAAAGATCTGGCTCGGGGGGCAATGTGGATGGACCAGTGTCCCCTTCATCCCTCCAGCCACACTGACCATCCCTGATCTCCATGGGAGACAGGGTGAAGTGAGTGGCCTCTTTTGAGCTGGACATGCTGACATGCATCCAGTGCCAGGCAGCAGACCTGCCCTGGCAGGTATCCATTTTGCAAGAGGGCAGGGAGCCCAGTACACACGTTTCCCTGCGAGTGATGTAAGGTGGGTGCCTGCAGAACAGAGTCGGCAGTGTCTCAGAAGGTTGGACCCTGGCAGTGGGTCCCAAGGAGATTGAACAGCAGGACTTGTTCACTGAGCCAGCCCACCCATTCAATTTCTCAAACCCAGTGGGTTTTTCTAACTCCACCTGAGGTTGGAGGGGCCAGTTAAAGACATTGAGTAGGACTCAAGGGATAGATCCCACTACTGCCCCAGCTTTGTCACACCCAGATATTCCTTTCCTATGAAAACACTTAGCTCCTCCCCAAACTAAAAAGGATGGATGAAGAACAAGATTATTTGGCCAACACACTGGCTAAGAGATGCCTCGGAGGCAGCTCATGGGCTACTGCCTGCTTCACAGGAGCCTTGCTTCCAAACACAAATATTAACCTTGGCAGGCTGGCTGTCTCCTGCTGCAGGACTTAGACAGCATCTTTTGGGGTCATGTTTAAGTTGGGGAAGAAAGAGAAGAGGAAAAAAGTAAAGATACAAAGTCTCCTGGAACAAAGTAAGCTTTTGACTTCTACATGGTATTTAACTGGTACTAGTGTTTAAAATTTACTCTTAGTAAAGCTGACTTTTCTATGAACATCTTGGTCAAAAGGACTGTGCAGGTAAAATCTAGGAACAGTTCCATAGGAACTGTTTCCTCAGACTGAAACCCCCAAAATAAGCATATGAATGCCTAGGCTCTTGGTAAAAAATGGCAAGGGTACTCAAGTGACCACTGCCCCCAACAGCTCAGGAAGCAGCTAAGGGGAGCCTGGAAGTTGTTCTGCACTACAGCCTTTCCCCAATTGAGCACCCATCCTGGGAACATGAATCTGATCTCATCACCAGGCAGCTCCAGAAGGTGGCAGAGGTTCTGTGCGCAGCACCGTGCCAGGGGCAAGGCCCATACAGTGTGCCAGAAACTAAAGGCATCCAAGGACACAAGAAGAGCCTTCCTGGGGACCTCAGAGACGCTAGCTGCTGGGGGCATCAAAACTCATGCTGGCACTGGAGCCTTTGGAACTGAGCCCCAGATGTCAACAGTCATCTGGGCTTAAGAAAGCCCAGAGAAATACGTGGGGCACTGTTAAGTCATTTTGCGTGATTTACGCCATAGTTATCTTAGCTCTTCAAGCAACATTTATTTTGGGGCTCCTTTCCAGAAGGGCATTTGCATACACACCCTTTGAAAGCATTCTACTTCTGACAATCCTCCTGTAGGCAATCCATAACAAGGGTCACTCTGGTAGTCTTCACCACTTACATGTTCGAGTGTGTTCAGAAAAATGAGAAAGGAGTTGGCCACAGATCTTGTACAAAGAAACAATATACAGCCACTTAAAACTCTGCCTTACATAATTTAATGTGAAAAGTGTTGATGCAGTAACTGGGAAGGGTAACAGCATGTGCTGCGCACGTGACAGCAAAACACTGTGGAGTGTGATGTGTGTTTGGGAGGAAGGGGTGGTTACTGGTGCCTCCATAAAACACCTGTGTGTATTTGTGCTTCACAGAGAGGAACTCTGTTGGGAACTCTGCTTTTCTTGTCTGCCACATTCCTGCTGGAATCACGAAACAAGGGCTACTTGGCCTCTGAGGGGCACTAGGGAAGGAATGCTCACCCAGAAAGCTGACTCTCCAAACAAGAGTGTGGCCTATCTTAACTGGTCACATGGGCCCACATGGGAATCATTCTGCTTCCACAGTCTTCCCTATTCCTGGCTCCTTGCACCTGCTCTTCCAAGACTCCAACCTGTTTTTGTGTAAAAGACAGGCCTACTGTATCTCTCTTCTGTTTCCAATTTCTCTGACTGCCAGAGTGAAACTAGCTAGGCTTACCCTGCATCCTGGTCTTATAATCTGAATGATTAGCAAAGCTGATAACTTTTATTACATTTTCCTCACTTGCTTGTATTTGTGTGTCATATAGCCTCCTGAAAGAAATGAGAAATAGGCTGGAAAAATTCAATCACTAAGCCTTTCCTGAATCTGGAATGAGATAGGAAGTTGTTCTAAGAACTTTTTGTTCCCAACCCCAGGAGCTGTTTAGCAATGTCAGGAGTCATTTTTTGGTTGTCTCAACAAGAGTGGAAAGTGGAGAAGAAGCTGTTACTGGTATCTAGTGAGTAGGGGCCAGAGACGCTGCTAAATATACACCTTACAATGCATAGCAGGTTTCCACAGCAAAGAACCAGCAGGCAAAACAGTCAGTGTAATGGTAACATTGAGAAATTTTAGATTTTTCAGGGTTTTTCTGTTTTTGTTTTTGTTTGTCTTTTTGAGATAGGGTCTCACTATGAAGTTCAGGCTGCCCTTGAACTCACTTTGTAGCCTCAGCTGGACTTGAACTCACAGCCATCTGCCTCCATTAGCCTCCTTAGTGTTGGAATTATAAGCATGTGTCACCACAGAGAAACTCTAGTCTTAAGATATCATACAACAGGGCTGGGGAGATAGCTCAGTGGTCTAAGGGGCCGTGGGCAAGTGAAAGGACTCAAAATCAATCTCCAGTATCTCATGCCATGCAGGCCCCAGAGCACTGAGCTGGCCACAGAAACCAAGCGTGGTGGTGCATGCCTATAATCTCAGCAGTGGAGAGGCTGAGACAGGTGAATCACTACGAGTCTGAGCTGTATAGCAGGACCCTGCACCAAATAATTAAATAAATAAATATTTAAAAACTTTTAAAACATATCATACAACAAAGAGTTAACAGTCATTTCTCTACTTCAGCTTTGTTGATCTATGTTGCCTTTATTAATGAGGAAAATTATAAAATTCTTTATATTTTAACATAAATGATTGTATGAATGTCAACAGTTCAAAAGTGATCAAATGTTGGTATTTCCAGATAAAGAAAATAATAAACCTAGCTTCTACTAGTGGCTCTTAGAACTCTTCAGAAGCCTTCCTAAAATGAAAATAGTGACCAAGAAGCACAGATTAGATTTGGTAGAGTCCAGTCATACATATACCTTCTTAGAAAAGAGACTTAGTAACGCAGTTCACCCCCAGAGATTTTATGGTGGCTCATTTTTTTTCTGTTCCCTCAAATGACGTGAATTTTTAGCTACTGACACAACTGTAGGGTGGTATACAGCAGGCCAGGGAGCATCTAGTTCTGGCTCCATGAACTTATTACAGCTGGTCAGTACTAATTAAAAGACTCCCTTTGTCTAGTCTTCATGACTTCCAGACATGGCACTTGGGCATTATTTTCAGCTTTAAGCTTCTACGTTGCTTCCTGTTTTGTTGCCAGATTAATGACACACAACATGGGAGTTAAGACAACCCTAGAGTAATATTTCCCTCATCTTCTTTCTTATTCCCCAGGAGAATTCCAGACCCACAACAGATCAAGTATATTATAGAAAAGCCAGAAACTCTAACGTGCAAAACACCCATGGCCTGCTACCTCCTGCATGTTGGTATTTTTGACAGTCCTCAATTAGAGCACTACGGTTAACTTCAGCCTGTCATTTGTGTGGGCTAAGCTGTTTGAAAAGTCCTTGGGGGATCAGCCAGTGGTGGGAGGGCCATTTTCCGATAAACAAATGATGGAACCTCAATGTCTGGAAGACACTAGTTGTGGTTTGCTTCCTGGGGCTTTGACAGATTAGAAACGTCAGCCCCTTCCTCCTTGGCTCCATGCTTGTCTTGTTGCTGGGAATGATGCTCTTTATTCCATCATCAGAAGAGTGATGAGGGTGATGTGTCCCAGTTCCATTCTGTCATTATAAATGTTAAAGGTGCAACCATGATCCTCATGTCTCTATTGGGAGTAACTTATTCAAGGGTTACTGGGTATGAAGTTGTAAATCTTTGAGGATATCTAGCAAAGCTGACTTTAGAGGCAGTTAATATTTACAAGGACCAAGTCACCACAACCACCCCTTGTCATAGGAAAATTTTATTGGGAGATGATTTACACAAAAGTCCTTTGTCTAAAGGCCTGGAAGAAAAGCATGCAGATAATTTTAAAAGAGTTTAAATTGCAAAGCCAGAAGTGGAAAAAGCAAGGGACCAGAATATACAGCATTGTTTTACATAATTGGAAACTTTTATCTGATATTTCAGTAGATTGTTACCCAAATCGTGACATCAGAAAATTCTGTTCATGAACAGGGAACATGCTAGACTATGTAGAAATTTACAAGAAATCAACAAATTCCTAGAACTAATCATTCCTAGAACTAATGATCATGGTCACAAGATGCAAGGCCAACATGAAAACTGGCAATTGATAACTGGAAATCAAAACAATTTCAAATGTAATTTATAATAGCTCCAAAATATTATGACTACATGTAAGTCTTTTTTTAAAAAATGTTGAATCTGTACACTATGGTTTAAATATGAAATGTTTCCTCAAGCACAGAGATCTTGAGCTCCAATGTAGCAATGTTCTAAGGTGGGGCCTAGAGAGATGACTGGATTATGAGGCACCAACCTCACCAATTGGTCAATCCATTGATTAGTTTACAGCTGAATGGGTCGTTTAGAGGTGTGGCTCAGCTGGAGGAAGCTGGACATATATTTCAGGGGTATGTATATTCTCTTCTGTGTCTCTGTCTCTGTCTCTGTCTCTGTCTCTCTCTCTCTCTCTCTCTCTCTCTCTCTCTCTCTCTCTCTCTCTCCCCCTCTCTCCTCTCCTTTCTCCTCTCTCTCAGCTGTATTTGGCTAATAAGTTCTTAAAATATATCTAATGTGACTGATGAACTGAATTTTTAATTTCATTTAATTGTAATACATTTAGCTTTAAATGTCTGTAATGTTAAGCAGTCACTGTATAGGGCAGTAGAGCCACAGAACACCATACTTTCTGTGTTTTGTTCCTGATATCTCCAGCTGATATAGAAACAAGAGTATCTAAAATGATGAGAAATCAAAAATTTGTTGCATGGATGTTCACTGAGGTTTTCTGAGACTTGGGTACAAAAATATTGCTATGCTTTTTAACATACAAATCCAACACGTGATATACCCATTTCAGGTGGTATCAGGAGACACACAGAACTTCCTGGGGTAGTGGGAGAAACCAGTCTACATTCTTTTTAAGTTGCCATAGACAATTCAAGGGCAAATCATGATGCTGACTTTAGTTGGGTCAGTTACAAAAAATAATCTTGGTGCCATTCAGACACTATAATTTTTTTTATAGTTTCAAAACACATTATTAGTGCATTCATAATAATTGATACATTGAATATTGCTGTCCTTATAGTAGTTATTCAGAGCACAGGGTGTAGACATGATAAATTTTCTAATCTATATTAGTAGGGGAGAAAAAAAGAAAAAAAAAACAAAAAAATTTTTTCCTTCTCTTTGTACAAAGAGGGAATAGTTGTATACATAGTCCAATGTTCCATAATTAAAGTGGGATACTGGTGAAACTGGCAATGTTGGAGGCTGTTGGTATAAGCCTCTTACAGCTCATCATACTAATCTAGCTCTGCGTTCTATGCCTTGTAATTAAGCTTTTCTGCTGGGTGATCAAGGGCAAGTTAAGGCCAGACCTGTATAATAGATCATTCATCTTTTGTATCTTCCAGGGTCAAATCCCCTCAGGATTAACTTTGGAACCACGTACAGTGCTTTGTAGTGCTGTTGTCCAGACACTATTATTGTTTAAGACAATACTGAGTTTTATTTCATTTCATTTTTGGCCTGGGAATCGAACTCAGGACTTTTTGCACATACTAGGCAGGTACTATGCTACTGAGCTATATTCCTCGACTTGAGTTGCTGTTTTAGGACAATATTAAAAATGTGGACACAGAAGAATAGGAAGAGGAAGAAAGAAGAAAAAGAAGA
>PVKN010024352.1:0-14471 GCA_004027915.1 Capromys pilorides
GCCCAATTGTGGTAATTATTAAGTGGTTCAATTCCACTCTTAAAGCATGGTCTTTGGGGGATCCAATAGAGTCTGGAGAATTGACAGCATTTATCTATCATGAGTCTTGAATTTTGACCTTGCCTTCACTACAAGACTGACAAAAACAAGAAAATGAAGCTGAGGGATATGGAATTGTTATTGCTAAGAAGGCAAACTGATTCTTGGTGCCAGCATTAGTGATCTGCTGATGGGGTAAGGGAACCCCTTTGCTGAGTTGTGCAAAGGGGAGGAGGAGAGAAAGATGTGCGTGAAAAAGTAAAATCATGGCCCACATCCACACCAAGCTGGTCCTTTACCAGTGTAACTCCCTGGACTCAGTTCCAGGAAGTTTATATGTGCTGTTAATTCCCATCCCTATTTAAGTTCTACATCTTTCCTAGAATTAGAATTGGAGGGCCTGCCAAAAAGCTCAGCAGATTAAAGCACCTGCAAGCAGGCTCGGGGGCCTGGGGTTCAATTCTGGGGCCTGTTGTGCTGGCTCCACCCTCGGGGCACCCTGAGACAGTGGCACGCACTTGTAATCCCACCTCTTGGGAGGCTGTAAAAGTATGAATTACTACAAATCTGATCTAGCAGTGAGACCCTGAACACCATACCCTCCCCCGCCCCCCCAAAAAAGTATTAGAATTGATCTTTTCTCTTGAATGATATTTTATTTTATTTATTTTACTTTATTTTTGAGACAAGGTCTGACTGTGCAGTTCAGGTGGGTCTTGAGCTTACTTTGCAACCCAGACTGGTCTTGAACTCACAATGATCCTCCTGCCTCACCATCCTGAGTGCTGGGATTGCAGGGATGTGCCACCACGCCTGGGTTAAGATCTAGTGATTTTTTAAAAGTGTGTTCAAATCAGGGATCCTAGGAAGGAAAACAGACTCTAGGAAAGTATTTCAGATAAAAGAAAGCTCCAAAATTCAGTGATCTAGGCCATTGTTGCTGTTCTGCCGCCATGAACTGTTGCTTTCTGCCATGTGTCTCTCTGCCTTGGAGCCATCTGAATATAGACTAAAACTTCCAGTAACTACTTCCTGGGAACTGGAAACTTCCGGTGTATTGACCTCACCCACATATGCACTTGATAAAAGTTTGTAAGCCGCCCAGAGGTCCAAATCCTGAAAAATATACGGCGCACTGCAAGTGTGAGAAGATGGGTTTAGAGGACCTGAAACCTACTAAACGGAGTTATTCCAAAGTTCCATGATACCAGTTGTAAGACACAGTCCAAAGATCTATTTCCGGCCAGCCAGAAATATACCCTTCAGCCCAGAGCGAGAAGCCCAGCTTCCACGAGACCTTGCTGAGGACAGCCTTTGCCTCCAGCTCTACAGCCATGCTTCGCCACACACCTAAGAGGATGGATACTTACAGAGCACATCACAGTGAGTTTCTGTTTGCATAGACTGAGCAAGATGGAAATGCCCTTTGCTCTGTCCCCTTGGGCTCTGAGCTGCATTCTCCCCAGCTCAGCTTTTGAGCCTAGAAAACTTCAGCTGCATTTCTGCCCATGCCAACCCTGCGTAGCCCCTTCTTCTAGGGCCCTGAGGAGGTCCGTGATACTGACACCTCTTGCCTCACTCTTCACAGAGGAGGGACACTTAGTCCCCTGTCTTCCTCCTTCTTGACCGTGACTCTGAATGAGGAATCTGGAGGCATCAAAGAATGTGCCCAAAGTTGATACATGCAGAACTGATAGAGAAGGTTTCCCAGGCTGAAGGAGGAGAATAGAGTGATTCTATAATAGTTACAGTTTCCATCCCGGGTGATGGGAGGGATGGGAATAGGCTGGTGGTTGTACAACACAGTGAATAAACCACCCATTCACAATGGCAAATTTTATGTTTTGTATATATTTTATTAAATTACTCTTTCAAAAGAGTGAATTCTAGCATTCAAAAAAAAAAAAATTCAGTGATCTACAGCACCTACTTAGGGGCCAGGGAGATAGCTCTGTGGCACAAGTGCCTGCCTGGCAAGTGCAAGGTCGTGAGTACAAACCCTGGTCCTGCAAAAGAAAGAAAGAAAGAAAGAAAGAACGCAAGAAAGAAAGAAAGAAAGAAAGAAAGCAAGCAAGCAAGCAAGCAAGCAAGCACGTACTTAGACAAACTTAGGTAACCGCAGGGACTACAGTTCGATCCCCAACACCACATGCCGTGCCAGCCTCACCCCCAGGGCAGCCTGAGCCAACCATAATTTTAAAAAAAGATTTTGTTTTGTTTTGTTTTTAAAGAAAATATGCTATGAATCATGAAGAGTCTGACACTGTACACTGCTTGCAAGCTAACAGGTGAGTCTGCTACACTTTCGTGGACGCTGACAAAAGATAAGAGACTCCCAGCCAGCAATGAAGGATGCTTCCTTTATTACTACAATAATAGAAGCCAGAGCATCCACATATTTGTGTCATTTCCTCAACTCTTAATTGCCATAGGGCAACAGAATGGGCCAGATGGTGCCTGTGCATCCAGTGGGGTGCACTAAATAAGGAGACTAGAGTGTAGAGAACTCCAGATCTTTTACAGTAAGCTAAAGATTGACTGCCTTTTGCCTCATGAGGAGACATTATCTTAATTCTACTGGACAGTAAACAGATTTGTCCTTTGCTCCAGATAGATGCAAGATAAAGGAATTCAAAGATTATGTGTTGGTACAGAGACAGACAGACAGATGATAGATAAGCTCCCACCATACCCATACCATACATATCATGAAAATCCGAAATAGCAGCTGGCCCTCACGGAGTCTGGCAAGAGTTTGGGGCGTAACTATTTTTTGGGGATTCAGCCACAATTCATACTTCTTTCTGCCCTAGGAAATTATTTTTTGGCTTCAATGCAAAATATAATTGCCCTGGCTTATTTTGTAACCTTAAATTAAGTAGAGCTTCCCAGTCTATATTTTAACTTTAGTCCAGTTCCACCAGTGGTCTCTATGGCAGTGGCTGGAGGACATATAGTCTCAACACCTCCCAGTGTTATGGCTTAGATCTAAAAATTCCCACTAAAGTATCATATGTTCAGAAGCAGGACTTATGGAAGGTGATTGGATCAACTTCATTGAGTAGATGAATTTATTGCTAAAATAAAAAACCAAGCAGAAAATGGTGGTACACATCTGTAATTCCAGCACTCCAGAGGCTGAGGCAGGAGGATCACCATGAGTTCAGGGAAGCTTGGGCTCCAGAGTGATTTTGAGGTCAGCCTGAACTGCACAGCAGGACCCTACCTCGATAAATAAATAAATAACTCATAAGTTGAGGGCATTATTGGGAGATGGTGGAGACAAGAGGAGGCCTGTGGTAGAGAGTGTCATGGGACCTTGGGATTAGATCTGGCCTTGGCCCCTTTCTCCTCAGCTCTCCTTCCTCGCTGCTCCCTGGCTGTTTAGGACATGCACATCTGCCATATGTTCTTCCTGCTGTTCGGCCTCAGGTCTACAGCAGTGGAATCAACCAACCGAGGGCTGAGATCTTAAACACTGTGAGCTGGAAATGACCCTTTTCTTCTTTGTTTTTCTCAGTTATTTTGTCAGTGATGGAAAACGAGCATAACATGGAATCCCAGGGTGGTGTCTCCATGGGGAGTTCAAGTAAGATCTCTCTTCCTCACACAGGTTTTGAGCAAAATGAAAAATAAAACAATGAACAAGGTAGATGGGAAAGTAAGTGTCACCTAACTCACTGAGAGAGATGAAGTTTGAAAGCTCAGGCAAAGCCAGGTAGGCTGACCACCTGAACCCCGGAAACGGACCAACGTACACAGCCAAAAGCAGGTGGTGCTGTGCAGAGCTGCAGAGTCTGTCATCCTGGGCTGCTAGCAGCCCAAAGGAAGGAGACAAAACTTAATCCACACAATTCCACTTTAGTGCATCCTATATTGGCCCTAAAAGCAGTAAGAGTATGGAAGAGGCCATGGGTTAAATTGAAAGAGCTTCCTCTACCTGAGTGGGAACATAGCCACATTCCTTCCCAATAGGAGGAAGCAATAACTGTGGATGTTAAAAACATAACCACCCCGGCCCCCCCTTGGATGCTGGGCATCCACCCCACACTGTCCATTTTCCACAGGCATCTCTAGGCCCTAAGATGGCACACAACATATTCTATTTACCTTACTATCTCTAATACTCCCTGTACTACTTTTTTTTTTTGGTCTTTTTGAGACAGAGTCTCGCTATGCAGTTCCGGCTGGCCTTGAGCTCACTTTTGTGGCCCAGGCTGGTCTCGAACTCACACTGATCCTCCTCCTTCAGCCTCCCAAGTGCTGGGATTACAGGCATGTACCACTACTTCCAGCTTCATTTGATTATGTTGATCAGAAATTTTATATCCTTCAAGAAGTGGGGATTTATTGAAAAACAAAGTGTGGGGCTGGGGAGATAGCTCAGTAGAATAAGCATTTGCCTGGCAAACGCAAGGGTCTGAGTTCAATCCCCAGTTCCGCTGAATGAATGAATGAATGAATGAATGAATGAATGAATGAATAACAAAATGTACTGTAAAGAAAGAAGCTGATATCGCATAAGTATCTAAGAATAGCTCCATTTGAGGTTTAAGGCAGCCGGAAGGACCAGATGGATAGGTTTGCCCTACAGCAAGAGTCATTGGGTCTCTAATGTGCTATCATTAACCTGACTCCCCTTTTGGTCTTTGCTTCTCTTTTATTTCTTCTCTGCCACTGATATTGACTAGCTGACCTTTCCTCACTCTCCTACCTGAGGGAGGAAATTCAACTGACCTTGTTAACACTCCTCGATAACTGGAGCTTTTTGAACTAGCAACTTCACAGGCAGCCAGGTCCCCATTTCTATCCTAATTGGATGCTGTCTCTTCCTCCACAAATAGCCCAAGGCCCACTTTACTTAGTTGGGGCTCTCAGGATGATACTGTCCCCAAGAAGAAGTTGGCAGGCCTGCCTGAGCTGTGAGTGGCATGCATGATAATGGACTGACACCAAGCTAAAATGAAGTATTTATGCTATCCAAAGGGAAGGTCAGAAGAATTTCATGACTATGTATAATTTATTCAAGCCTTTTCAGTAAATCTTGGATATTTGTTTGGATATTAACATTAAGCCAGGGAATAAATGTCCTATTGTTTGACCAGTGGATGTAATTGCCATTTTGAGATTCAGAAAAAGTCTATGAATCTGTCTATTTCTTATGAGTAAATTTCTTGTCTTTGAAAAAAAAGTCAAGTTCTTTGGAAGTGAAAATTTTTTCGCCCCAGCAGGGACTAGTGCTGTGACATTTAGTTTTCAGCAATCATCTGCCAGAGCCATATGTTATGTCCTTTCAAGTGTCCTCCAGGACAGCACCTTTGCCCAAGTGAGCACTTCCACTTTATCCTGTGTTGGCCTTTCCTATTTGCTTTATGTCTTTCTAAAATTTTTCACTTGAATTCTCAGCATTTTGTACGTTATTGATATTTTATGTTCATTATTTCACTTAGTCCTTCTAATACCCCCATGAAGTAGATATTAACATTGTTTTACAGATTAGAAAATTAGAGCTCAGGAAGGTTAGCTTGTCTGAGTTTGCATAACTGGTGAGTACAGGAGGAGAGTGACAGTTAATCCTGTGTGTCAACTTGATTGGCTTGAGAGACCCCTAGGAGGTGGCACAGCACACTTGTGGGTGTGCCTGGTGGATCAAAGCTGTGTGAGCTTGGGGACTCTATCTGCTCCTTGTCCTCTCAGCCTCTTTCCATCTCTATTTCCAAGCTGTGATGAAGCTTTGCCCACCAAGTCCTTCTGCCATGAAGTTGCCCCCTTAGAGCCATGGATTGGAACCAAGAGAAAACTCCTTTAATTTGTGTGTGTCAGGGATTTTGCCCAGCAATGGCAAAGCTGATTAATACAGAGGTTTAAAGCCCACAGCTATCCATGTCCCTGGGCTCTGAGTCATCTTCCAGGCTCCTTCAGAACAGAGGCATCTTCAACTCCAGGCTCTCTCCCCTCACCACCACCCCTGTCTGTCCTACTCCCTCACAATGCCCTGCCCCAGCAGAGGCTGCAACTAACCGGGTCCTCTTGTTCTTTCCAGCACCAATAGCCATAGCATCTTTTAATGCCTAATATACAGCAGTACTTCATGGAATCCTACAAAGCACTTTTGATTTAAATTTGAATGATGTCAAAGCACATTATGGGACCAAATATAACCTGGGAGCTCCAGAGGAAATGAATGGCGAATATGTTGGAGTTGGGTGAAAGACAAAAATAAGGGATCCAGAGAACTTCATTTTCTTCTCAGTTAGGCATAGAGATGTCTGTATACATGTGATTTTGAAGGTGACAGTAGCTTTTAAAAACTGGTAGCCAAATTCTAACACTTCCCATAAAACGAGAAGCATTTTAAAATACCCCTTGGCAAATTCTGATGAGTCAGCTGTGCTTGGCTTCCTGGTGGACACTAGAGGGCGCTAGACTCCACAATGCCACACAAGCCACAGAGCTCCACATCTAACACTGCTTCTATACTCATTTCCAATTGATATTTCTTAGGTTATGCCATGTATTATATTTACAACTTCTTCCATTGTTAGAGCTATTTGTATGTGCCTTTATTTTATGATTTCATGTATCTGTACAGTTGGTTAGTCATGATATTAAAGATACTCATTTGTAAAGAAATCAGAAGATAGATTAGGCATGGGAGTATAGAAAGAAAGGTTGCAGAGGCATCAATACAGACCACCCTAGCTTCTTCCTGAAAGGAGCCTTAGACCATACGTCAAATGTCACAATGCTATAAGAGGACCCACAGTCTTAGCTGGAGGCCACCCATTCTTCCAACTCCCATGCTCTGGTTCTTGGCTCTCAAAGCAACCTCTGACAAGCCTGTGTCAACAGATGGGGCACTCGGGGGCTGGAGAGATGGTTCAGTGGTCTAAAGCACCTGCTTCAGCAAGCTTAGGCAACCGCAGGGACCACAGTTCGATCCCCAGCACCACATGCTGTGCCAGCCTCACCCCAGGGCAGGCTGAGCCGGCCATAACATAAATAAAGTATTTTTTAAAAAAACAAAAAACATATGGGGCACTCAAGAAAAAAAAGTACAGAAATGAAAGTAGTAGAAATAAACACTTGGTGTCAGTTATATTTCTTTTTTAAGGAGTTTTCAGGAAGAATATGTTTAAATAGCACTGAGATTCTCTGAGTGTTAGAGAAAACCATTAAAAGAAACAAAGATTTGAGGGACAGTGGAAATTAAGATTTTTGCCTTGAGCTGAGGTATAGGCTGTTTGTGCAAGTGGCAGCTACTAACAGGCAACTGGAAATAAGGTACTACGCTGGCATGTGGATCACACTAAGGAGGAAGGCACAGGCGTGGGACCCACTGTCACAGCAGGGCCCACCACTGAGGATGGGATTTGTGTGGAGAAGAAATCAGACCCAAGGACAACATTACGGGGAAAGGAAGTAAAATTGAAGAAAGATAACAAAATAGGACACCCTGGTGGTATTTTAGGAGAGTGCAGATATAATTTGGGAAAGAAAAGAGTAGTGTCAAATGCTACAAAGAAAACAAAAATAATAAAGACTAGATGTTTCAACTTTTAAAACTCACTGGCTATATTCCAGAAGTTAAAAATTTGTCAATAGATGGGGCTCCAGAACATCTGGTCACATCAGAAAAAGCTCAAGACTGGAGGCCCACTTGGAAAGGAGAATACTGGCCAGAGGCAGATCAATATAAGGATCAATAAGGACAGCGTTTGCACCACTTCTCTCTTGCTACTCATACAAATTACTACAACTGAGTGGCTTTAAACATCACACAAAACTGAATTCTGTAGGAATTCAACACAAATCTCATCCAACTCAAATCAATTTCGCAACAATACTTGGTAAATAGTTAGCATCACAAACATACGGACATCTGAACATTGCGTACCGTGTATCTCTGACAGGCATATAAAGCACCACGGAGACCTTTTGCCAGCATGAGGGAGCTAGTGAAACCTTCAGCTCCAACCCCCAGTTTACGAAAAAAATATGAAATATATTTCACAGGCTTCCATGAGCAAACGCCAGACTGCAGAATTCTGCTAGACAAATGATACAATCATCACGGCATCGACTAAAAGTCACTTATTTATCCCCCTGTTGACAGGTGAGGAAATGGAGACCTCAGAAACTCCCGTGCTCTGAGGTCACACGGCAAGGTCACTGGATCATTTCATCGTTCAGTGTAGAAATCCTTGCCTCCCGGCAGCACTCATCTCCTGTCTCCTAGCACCAGCTAGGGAGACTCATTTCTACCCGAGCCAACATCCCTGTTCCAGGGGACAGGAGCTGCCACGAGACGCGAGAGAGCAGCTCTGTTGCTTTTGTTTCCTTCCCAGACTTAGCATTCTGTGAGGGAAAGGACTGGCAAGTGAGAAGCTAGGCTCCTGTAGGAATAAGAAGCCCTAGAGCTGGCCTGGAAAGAGACCAGCTGGTATTAGGTGGAATCCCCAGCTAAGGAAGGACCCCCACCGAGAGCTCCCAGTTCGCATAAGCTTTAATTTCCTCCCCTGCAGCGGCCGGAGCTGAGCAAGCTGTCGGATCCGTGGCTGCAGTACACACTATGTCCAGTGGGTGGCGATATCGCCCTTGATTCTACTGGTCACCCAGGTCCCCGCAGCCAACTCGTGGTTCTCACCTGACTTATTAACTAGTTATAGGAAGGCCAGAGCTATCCCCTTTTCACAGATACTATTCTATATACTACCACAGTCAGAGGCACCAGGGCCAGATCACATCCGGGTCCTCCAACTTCTAATCAGTGGCCTCTACTGTTCCCCACGCTGTCCATCTTTCTGTCTACAGTGCAGATGCCGAAGCAAGGAGAGAGCACATACGTACAGGCGAGGAGAAGACCTGGGAGCTGATTCTCGCCCCCTTTCTCAAGTTAGAGCAGAAGAAAAGCTTCGATCTTAAATAAAAGATTAGCAGCATTCTGACTCATCTATAAGACTGAATCTTAATTCGTCGCCTGGCCCCAAGGGATTTATCACCTAATAGTAAAGTGTGCACAACGGTACGGCGGACCGGTCATCAAAATCATTAAATCTTCATATATCAGTTGGTAAATAGCCCTGGCCTGAACCCCTGGTGCCTGTCACCACCCTAGCTGCATGGCCCTCTGGAAGCCTCAAAAGGCCCTGCAGTACAACTACAGAAGGGACCCGAGGGTCAACACGTGGGCCCGTGTGCATTCTCACCCTTCCGGGCCACAACCAGACCACTTGTCGGGGTTCTATGATACCGATCAGCTGAGACTAAGGAGAGATGTTATAGGAACTGCGCAGATTTCATCCTGAAACTTCACCCCACAGAACGTGCTTTAAGGCAGCAGTGGGAAGGAGAAATTAAACTGTTTTCGGGCTGCACTTCCTTTTTGGTTAAAGTCCCTGTTGCACTATTACTGTAGCATTAAGGGAAATTTGCAACCACTACCCCAAAGTGAAGGGAATGAAAAACTTAAAGTTGCAGGTTATAGGAAAAATCTACACAAATCAATTGTTAGTTGCTGTGTGTGTGTGTGTGTGTGTGTGTGTGTGTAACTGGGGACTGAACTCGGGACCTTGAGCTCGCTAGGCAGGGAGTTACCAGAGCTAGCTCCCTGGCATTAATTGCATTTCTAAAATTGATAACAATTAAAAATTCTACTCATAGCCCAAACTAGCGTCAGTAATTAGAGAAAGGAAATTTTGTCAAGGAAATAATTATTAAATCTCAGGAGAAGATGGGGCAATAAAAGCAACACACATCAAAACATATGGAAAGTTTCCATCCTACTTGAGAGACTAGAACTTTGAGAGGCTCGTAGTCTCTAGATCAGCAGCTCTCCCGGTGTGCTCTCGTTCTGCTCACAGACGCCCCACCGCGCCCCCATTGGCTGGTTTTCCTCACCTGCACTTAGGAACCGAGGGGTGAGAGGGTAAAGTGTTCAGCGCCTGAGATCCCAGAGGCCTTACATGGTGGTATCAAGGCTATTTGACTACAAAACTATGCTTTCCCTACCCAGATAAGGCTGTGTTCCAGTTAATATGATGCTGATAATAAACAACTGTGTAAATGGCAAAGAACTACATAACAAAAGCCTAATGATGAAGCGCAGCATGTTCTCTCCAGCGCTCTGCTCCTGAATGTTGAGAAGCCCGAGAGCTTCCGCATGCCTAAGTATCACTTTCTTAAGGTTTGTGTTAGCACAACCTTGGATCCCAATTGCTTTTACAGCAGGTGCACGGATCGAGTGGCTACATTAGCGCAGGAAGAGGGCAGTAAGTACCTCGCGGCCACCCTGGTCTCACTGCCAGGGGAGAAACTAAATTGCATTACTGATTATCCTGGAGCCAGAGGAGGAAGACAGCTCCAATAAAGAACTCAACAACTGCCCACAGGAAGGCCTGTGCAGCTCCAGTCAGAGGAGCCTGACCCACACCTGACGCCAGACACCGCCCGAAAGTGCTCTCGTCAGACCTGGGCAACTGACAAAGCACAGAAGCAGGAGGATGTAGTCCTCTGGGGCAAAGGCTGCATATTAATGAAGTGGGCTGGGCGGTAATGCTAAATTACCTTAGGTTTATGCTTAGATTTCTCTCCTAGAGTAGGTGTTAACTAGAATGGCACAGATAAGTGATGTTATGGTTCTGCTAATTTTCAGAAAATAAATGCATAGCAATAGTTTGTTTTCGAAGGGAATTTATTAGCCAAATGTGGTGCACATCTGTGACCCAGCACTCTGGGAAGCTGAGGCAGAAGACAGCCTCTGGGATCTTGGTGGGCAATTTAGGAACTTAGCGAACTCCTATCTCAAAACTAAAAAGTAAAAAACAAGCTGGGGATGTAGGCCTGTGTGAAGGCCCTGGGTTCATCTCCCAGTGCTACAAATTTAAAAAGAAGCGGGGGGGGGGGGGGGGGGGGGTCCTCTTTATGCCAAGTAGAACCATATGACTTAACTAATATGACATTTTCTTTGTTGTTATTGCTTAGTTTTTGTTTTTGAGCCAGGATTTCACCAGGCAATTGAGGCTGGCCTTAGCCCAGGCTGATCTTGAATTTGCAATGATCCTCCTGCCCCAGCCTCCCAAGTACTGGGATGACAGGCCTGTGTACCACACCTAGCCAATATGACATTTTCTATCTCAACTTTTTAAAATTCTGTGTCTTCACTTTTGCAAAATTTACCAGGATTTGTACTCTCCCATGCATAGCACCCAAAGCTCTGGGTTTCAATAACGCTAATTATAGTTTTGATGATTCAGCTGTTTCCTGTGGCATGAAGACAGAAAAAGCTTCTAGGGAGAAGGCAAATTTTCTCCGGTTCTGTGCCTCCCCATCCCCTTTTCCTTCTCTCACAAATCCTTTTTTGCCTTGCACTTCAAGAGTTAGAAATTTAGGGATGGGAATGTGGCTCAGTGGTAGAGTTCTTGCCTTACATGCACAAGGTCCTGGGTTCTATTCCCCAGCACTGCAAATTTCACGGAGTATGGAGTGGGACTTCACCGCAGGCTTAAGCTCATCGCTGTAAGGAAGTTCAGTACCAGAATCTGTTAGCAGACCCACTTGCTTTATTTACTACTTGGGAAGGCCATGACTGGAGGTGTTGTCAGGGCCAGGAAAAGATGCGCAAAGCCAGCAAACAAAAGAAGGCAGGGGCTGGGGAGACAGCTCAGGGTAGTCCTGAGTTTGATTCCCAGTTCTGGAAAAAAAAATAGAGGAAAGCAGCTCTGGTCAACAAAGCCATCTTGCTTAGGAGTTGAAGGTACAAGACCTGAAAATGGATTTGGCAGTGGTACGTCAGATGGATGGGCACACATTTGGGGTGGTCTGCTTATCTGGCACATGGGCTGCTGTTACCTGTAGTCACAGATATACTGGGTTCTGTGAGACTAAAGAAAAAGTTCCTGGTTAGAAAGAAGCATGACTTCTGAGTTTCTTTTTCTGTAAGTAACTAATTCTTCAATCAATCCTTAGGGTGCAAAAGGCATCTTTCCGCAGAGAAGAGAAGATGTTGAAAAACAGCTTTTGTAGAACAGTTTTAACTCCTTCTGTGTCTCCAGTCTGAGAAGACATCTACAGCCAAGGTAAGCGGGGAAACTAGTGAGTTTGCTCAAAAATTTTTGATTTTTAAAAGCAATGGAAGCTAGAGGGTTTATTTAGATTTGCCCTGGGTTACAAATAGAAGTAAGGAAATTTGCCTTGAGGACTTTCGATCAAAATAAAAATATACTCCCTTAAAATTATGCACTTGGCTCATCCCTGGAGCTGAGAATGGGATACAGCTGGATCCAAAGGTGTCTGGGGACCTGGGTCTTCCTGAAGCTGAGCTTATGTGCCCTACAGGCTGTGCCATGCTGTAGACATGAGGACTTCTCAAGGTCTCTGCTATGCTGGGTGGGGCAGTTGCAGAGCCAACCAAGAGGTGACACAGAAGCAACTGGAATACCTGAACCTGCTGTTCAGCAGGAACCCCACCCAGACCCCAGGCTCCAAGATGGCCGTGCACTCAGCGCTGCAGGTGTGGTTCAAGAGTCGCAGAGCAAAGATCAAGAAAGTATATAGTCACATCCACCACAGCCAGCTGCTGCCCAAGTTGGGGGGCAGAGGCCCAGGCTGAGACAAAAGCTGAAACTGAGGCAGCCGATGACCTCCTTCCAATGTGTGTGAGCCATGATGGACGGTGCAGGTGGACAGCAGACATCAGGAGAAAGAGATAAGAAATGATTTCTCCCGGGAGCTAGGAACTTTTGAGACAGGGTCTCGCTGTGTAGCCCAGGATGGCCTGGAAATTGTGCCAATCCTCCTGCTTTAGCCTCTCGAATTCTGGGGTTACAGGCCTGTACCACCACAGTCAGCTATTTATTTTATTTTGATTGAACCCGGGACCGGAGACTACAGACTGTCATTCTCTAAGCTAACTGAGTCCCCTCTAAGTTACTTGCTGTCCCCAAGTGTCTGATATAAAAGGCACAGAAGCCTTTGAGGTGATCTGAAAGTTCATACATTTGGATACCTTCACCCAAAAATAATACAAACTGATTAATATTTTTAAAAAATTTATATCATTCATCTCATAACTCTAAAATTCTCAACCTTTCTTTTTTTTTTCCTTTCTGTCTCTGTTTCTGTCTCTCCATGACAAGATCTCACCATGTAGCTTAAGATGACCTTGAACTCACTATGCATCCCAAACCAGTCACAAACTTGCCTTGAGGTGATCCTCCTGCCGTGTCCCCCCAGTGCTGAGATTGCAGGATTCACCACCATGCCTGGCTCTGTTTTCTTCTTGGATCTGGAAGACACCGCCCAATTATCCACAGAAGCCTGGGAGGTAGAGCAGAGTAGCCCTGCGGCCTACTTCAGCGATTTGAAACATCAGCCACAGCCAGGTAATTGCATCTTGACTTGAGTTAGACGGGCATTCTCTCAAGCAGGACTTCTCCAGAACACCTGAGAAGCCAAGGCGCTGCACAGCTCACTTCTCAGGGCTTCTTTCTCATCACAGAGAAATGTTTGAAGCAGAGAGTGTTCTGCGGCTGTTAGAGTTAAGGCACAAGTGCCATCTCCTGTCTCAAGGGACCCTTAAAAATAAGCCATTAGGTGGAGAGCACCTGCAAGGCTCAGGGGGAAAAGGTGCTCAGAGTAGAGATGATCATGCAGCATATAACAGGCACTTTTTTTTTGTACATTCTAAGAAGCCGAAGAGAGGGGGAGGTATTACGAGGCATTTTGATGTGCATACGTTATGTCATAGGGAACCTACGGCTGTGCTCCATTTTCATCTGCAAAGGCTGAGTTACACACACTAGCATTTTCCTTTAGAAATGTTTGGGATCTGTTGACAGTGAGAAAATAAGGCACGACTGTAATTATGGATGTTTGTAGCAGTGACAAAGTGAGGTCTGTCAAGGCCTGGGGCTGGGTGGGTGGGAAGGGCTCTTAAACACTGACAGATGCAGTCTGGCTGCCAGCAGCGCACTTGAGAAGGTGAGCTATCCTGTCCCGGGAAAGATGAGGGCGGGTTGCTCTAGCTGCAGCACTCAGCCGCTTCAGGCTCTCTGCTCTTCGTAGCGCTGCAATTTTCTATATGAGCTCTTTGGCTCTAAGCTGTCTGTGTTTGAACGAAGGCTTCACTATTACACCTTCTTGATATCTAATAATAGGATAATCTAGCTTCTGTTTGCTTTGATGTGTTCCTTATACTTGATCTGGTAAATGAAGCCTCAGGCTGTCCTCTGAAAGACACTTAGATGCAGCCTTCACCTTAACACTTTTACTGAAGGTTTGAAGAAAAGACACGAAGTTCTGTGACCTTGGTGGGTCTTTGAGCTAGGTTTCCTTATAAGGATGATATTAATAATATCTATTTCCTGTGGTTGTCATGGTAACATGACAGGACTGTGTTGTTTTTGTAATTTGGATTTTTTTTTTTTTTTTTC
>PVKN010024353.1:0-14462 GCA_004027915.1 Capromys pilorides
CATTGTGATAAAGAGCAGTGGGCCAGGAGTCAGAAGATTGATGGAGACCATAAGGAAGTGGCTCTGAGGAGGATTTGTATTAACCAATGGGCTTTTCATCTTTACTTATGAGTTTGCCCAAGGCCCACAGTAAGTGAACTGGGGTGAGTCACTGGTTCCCGCTGAGGCCGGCAGTGGCCTGTGGAGTTGGGAGGTCTCAGAGGACAAGATAAGGCCGCAGTGAGGACACATGGCTCAGACTCCAGTTGGCCCAGAGGAGAGTGCAGCTGCGGACTTCCGGCTCCTGCGCTGAAGGCCTTCCTGGAGTGACACGGTTCTCCCGCACTAACATGGTGTCTCACCCAGAGAAGGCCTTGAGGAGCCTCCCGAGACCTACCCGGATTCCTGCATTTTCTTCAGGGTTCCCTGCCTTTGTTTGGAAAGCTAATAAATGCTGGACATCCAGAGAAGATCTCAGTCTAAAACCCCAGAAAAATCTCTGAAAGGGCTTTTGATCCCCCTGGCCCTGAAATTCTACCATCTGTCTCATTTATTTCGCCATCCACTGATTTGGGAGATTGCGGGCCTGGTCAGCCCACAGAAATGAGGTAATAACATGAATGCGATAGAACCTTATTAATAGGAGAACACTAAAAATTTTGATATTATTCAATATCTGTATATAACTAGTCATCACAGGAATCTTACAAAATAATGCCCTAGTGCCATGCTCTTATGCTACAGAAGAGGAAACCAGGCTGAGAAGGGTTCCACATGGCTGCCTAATAGCAGAGCCGTGGTTAAACTACGCTTTTGGCATAGAGTAAATGTTCAGTCATTTTCCTCTTAGTTATTTCACTTCAGAAATTCTTGTTATAGCAGTGTCAATACTCTTACAAAGTTAGGCTTTCTGCAAATGCCCAGTGTGTAGAGGATGGGTCCAAAACTTAGGGTTCTGTTTTCAAAGGAAGCACTGGCTAGTTGTAAAGATACTTTCTGAAAATCTTCAATAACAATATGTTCATGATGCTAACTGAAAAACTGGCAAGGATAAAAAGCTATATACAAATTATGATCTCATGTATCAAAAATTATGCAGAAAATACACCAAATGTAAGGAGAATTTCTGGACTGTACAATTGCGAATCATTAATTTTTTTTTTGTTTAAAACTTTGGTATTTTTTAAAGTCTTTTATCATGGATTACTTTCACAAACAGAAAAAGTAAATGAGTAGGACAAGATGACAGAAAAAGCATCAATCCCCGGCCTGCAGTGTGGGCCCGCCCCTGGGGTACGCTGATGCAGCAATTGAAACTTGAGGATTGCTACGAGTCTGATCTGTGTAGTGAGACACTATAGACCCTGTACTAAATATATTAAAAGAAAAGAAAAAGCAGTCTGAGGTAGGGAAACACTGACAATATTTCTTTGTTGAAAAAGATATGTTTAAGATATCACCTCTATTTTATTAAGTTTGTGACATATTATCTCATGTTTTGTTTGTTTTCCTTCCTTTTTTTTTTTGTATCTTAAGGAAGAGCCTGCAGGGTGTTCAGGGTCTCACTACTAGATCAGACTCATAGTGATCCACCTGTTTATAGCCTCCCAAGGCTTGGGATTATAGGTGTGCACCACCATGCCCAATCTCAATCGAAGTCTCAGCATGCCCCAGGGTGAGGCTGGCACAGCAGGCCTGCTGGGGATCGAACCCCAGCCCCTGTGCCTGCTTGCAGGTGCTTTAAGATGCTGAGCTATTTGGCTGGCTCTTCCTCATGTATTTTATTATTTTTTTAGGACCAGAGATCAAACACAGGCCTTTGCGTTTGCCAGGCAGCTCCCACTGAGCTATATCCCTGGCCCCACCCATGTATTTTAAAATTAATTGTAATTTACTTTGCTTCATGTATAAATAAGTGAAAAACTCCAAGAATACATGAGAATCAAGGAAGCAGATACACCATTTCAGTGTGACGCGCTCTGAAGGGTCTCTGGGTGCCTTCAGGCCCATTTCTGGAATTCATGGGCTGGCCGATTTCTTTGTGCATTTAGTTACTGAATGTTGAAGCACTTATTATGTGTCAAGTGCAGTTACAGACACAAAGCATGTAAGAATTAAGAAATGATGGTCTAGGCCAGGTGGAGGGTGCGTGTCTGTAATCCTAGTACTTGGGAGGCTGAGGCAGGAAGGTTGAGGCCAGACTGGACTACAGAGTAAGTTCTAGGCCAGCCTGAGCTATATAGTGAAACCCTGTCTCAAAGAACAAAAAAACAACCATCAAGAATTCCCCCCCAAAAACAAAACAAAACAAAACAAAACCCAAAAACAAACCAAGGAAGACAATCCTGTCTTCAGGTTTTCAAGACCACACATTCCGGTGGGAAGTCAATCAGTGCTTATGCTGTAGCACTATGCGTCCATAGGGGGCTGCGTAGAGAGGTCCTGCTGCAGGTGCACAGAGACCAGAGTGGGGCACGGGAATGAAGGCCCTTAGCCAGACAGCCTGACTGGAGTTCAAATTATGAGTTCTAGAGCATAAAGTAGGATTAAATCCTGATGTATTGGGTAAACTCCTGGTGGGGTAATTTAGGATTAGAAGCAGGGCGGGCACAACTTTGAAGACAAGGAGCATGACATAGCTTTCACTTTGAATGTGGACTTTAGACTCATTCTGTGTTTCGTTTTTTTCCCTTAGGAAGGAGTTTATAGTGGTCAGTGATCCTGTTTTATTTTTTTATTTTTTTCATAGATAATAAAGCTTTTCAGATTCTATACGGGTCAATCAAGTCCAAATCTGAATTAATCCTAGGAAAACAGGATCCAAATGTTATCAAATGTCGATAAAAGGTCAAGAGAGACAGTTTAGCAGCTTAAGCACCTGTCTGGGAAACACAAGGTCCTGAGTTTGATCTGGTACCAAAACAAACAAACAAAAAACCAAAAAAGCCAATGAAAAGTTACAGAAACAAACAGTGAGGAAAAATAGACACATTTCTTTTCCTTGTATTTTATTTTATTTTTGTCTTTTGGAGACAGGGTTTTGCTATGCAGTTCAGGCTGGCCTTGAGCTCACTTTGTAGCCCAGGCTGGTCTTGAACTCAAAGAGATACTCCTACCTCAGCCTCCCAAGTGCTGGGATTACAGGCATGCACCACCATGCCTGCCTCTCATTTTGAACAACTTCTTCTCCTCTTAATTTTTTAAAAGCACATTAACCAAAAAATATTGGTAAAAAGAAATAAGACTATGTTTTGGGGCTATTTTAAGATATTATTAAAGGAAAGAAAATGTCATGGGAAATTAAAACAATGCTATTAGAGCTGCCACAGAATCTGAGTAGAAACAATAAAAACCAGACAGATGAATTCTACTTGACCCATGAGAGCAGTGGAAGCTCTCACCGAAACTACATTTTGGGCTCAGCCTGGGCATTTGCCTGTGGCTTGGCTAGCAACTTAGCCTTGCACATGATGCTTCTAGGTGGAAGATGGCCGCATCCATGGAACAGCAGGGTGGTAGGGGCTTGTGACCACCCTTTGTAGCTGTCTTCCTGGGAGTGTGACTTCTGCTTGTTCGCAGTGGAGCTCGTTGGGTTCCTGGCCCCCACACATTTTCTTCTGGACTTTTCCCTGACGAAGGCTCACGAGGCTCATGCTCTTGTTGCCGAGGTGCCAAATTGCTGTCTTTTCCATTTCCATAGCAAGCTCTTAGCTCCGGTTTCCAGGTTCCCTGGGTGTCACCGTTCTTCCTTCCTTCATTTCTGGGGTTGCTGTCCAAATCTTGGTCCTTTTCTTTCCTGCCAGGCTGTTGGTGCCTTGCTCCCGTCTGCCGGGCGAGGGCAACCCTTCCTTCCTCTCCACCCCAGTGCCTCACCGGTCCCGAGCTCGAGGGCACGGTGATTTCCTAGCAGTGGACTTTGCCACCTCGAGTGCTTCCTCACACTTTTCCTAGGTTGTCGTCACACTGGGCTTTGCGTCTCACCCTCATGCGGTCTAGGGCTTCCATCCTCTTCCTGTGTGTCTGTATCCCCTCTTCTTGGATTGTCTTCCCTTTTCCTCTGTGTCTGCCTCTGTGAGGAGAGATTCTTCTTCTGGAGTTTTTTCTTCTTTGGTCTCTCATCCTAGTTTGCATTTTGATGCTACTTCCTTTAATCTATCTTCTATTGTAAGAACACATGAAATATTTTTATACTACATCATTACCTTTTTCCAGAGCAGAAATTTATTTGTCATTCATCTTTATAGACCTTCATATCATATTAAGTACTACATGAACATTCGCGAAATTACATGTGCTCTAATTAATAATAAGCAACAAAGCAAAATACTATTTACACAAAAAATATAATGCACAATTTGACATGTGTTGCTTCCTAATGAAAATTTGTTGTTATACAACAAATCCACAATGATCCTCTAGTGTTTTTTCTAGTCCCACAGGATACGATCAAGCACATGGTAAATACCATCATTAGAAATAGAGTGGCGACCTCCACATGGTTCAGCACGGTGAAACCTGAATGGCTCCTCTTGCAGGAACTCACATCAAATGAAGGTGCGGGTCACTCATAACCAACTGCTTCGCATTTAGAAGGATGAAGCTGTAAAGAAAAAAGGATGTGATGTCTACACAGATGATGCGGTTAGATCCTTTCTGATATTACAGAAATAGGCTTTAAAGTACATTTGAGCACCGGAGCTGTAACTCAGTGGCAGAGCACTTGCCTAGCCTGAGAGTAGCCGGGGATTCCATCTCTAGTACTGAACAGATACGTAAACAAAAACAAAACACAGGTCTTTTGAGTCAGTAATATGGATGCGTCTCTTGTTTTAATACTTGAAGCAAAAATAATTTTCAGTGAATTTACACATACTAAAATTATGTAATCACTATGTTATATTCGACTTGTAGTAAAGGAGTTCAATGTTCTCAAGCTTTACATAACATGCTTTTCCCCTACATGAAAATAGCTAAAACTTTCCATGTAAGTGTTGTTGAATTCAAGCACTATGACTATTTGCTTCAAGAGTCTTCTTTTGGCTAAAATCATGGGTTGAACTCAGGCCCTTGCACTTGCCAGGCAAGCACTTATTCTACCGAGCTATCTCCCCAGCCCCATTAGCCTTGATTTTGAGGAAGAGAAAACAAGGAAAGTTCTAGAAATCTATTGATTTTGGTGAGCACTTGGGAGTCTAGAAAATGACTTAGGTGCGTGATTATTTTGTTTCCCTTTAATCTATGAAATGGAAGTAATTATTAAGTCAGTTGGCATTCATTTTAAAATTAATTAATTTTAGTGTTACACATTGCTACCCTCAGTGTGAAAAACCTGTCAGAGATTCTTAGGACCACTGTCTAAATCATCCTGTGTATATAAGTGCATGGTTTTGCTCCTGCTATATTTCTTTTCTGCTTGCAGACTCTTTGTTGTTTAACCCTTAAGTCTTTGATTTCCATTCATCTGTGTTATGCTTTTCCATTTTTATTTCTTCTTTTGAGTTCTTACATAGGCAGACTGTACGATATTTACACATGTAGGTTTGGTTCGTTTCGCTTATATCTTCAAGATACCACCACTTATATACGAAGCCTTCTAGGTCCCAAATTTTCTGTTCAAGGAGATTATGGGGCCACGGAAGAAAGGGACTGACAATGTATAGTGTGCCTAAGGAGAGTCACCTAGAGAGAAAATATTCTCTCAGGCTTTCACAGAGAGCAAACTGGTCAAGCAATGGCCATGACTCACCCAGGTGCTGACATGGACAACAGTTCTACAAAGCACTGTACATGGTTCCAAGGTAAATCCTGAGGGGATTTGACTGACCTTGCGAGATACAAAAGTTCCATGTTTTGTTATACAGGTCTTGCTTTAACTTGCCCTTAACCACCCAGCAGAAAAGTTTAACCACAAGGTATAAAACGTAAAGCTAGATTGGTATGCTGAGCTGTAAAAGGCTTAAATCAACAGCTTTCAACATTGCCAGTTCTGCCAATAACCCACTGTGATTATGGAATATTGGATTATGTATACAACTACTTTCTCTTAGTTCAATGAGAAGAAATTTTTGTACCAATGATGATTAGAAAAATTATCATGTCTACATCCTGTGCTCTGAATAGCTACTATGAGGATGACAATACGCATTGTGTCAATTATTGGGAATGTCCTACTAGCGTGTTATGAAACTGTCACATTGTTATTTCTTATTAAAAGTAATAAAAAATAAAATAAAAAAATTAATTTCTTGGTTACATTATAGAGATTGGTAGAGATCACCTTCTGGCTCTGCCCGCCTCCCGCCCTGGGTCCGCTGAGTACAGCACCCGCCAGCTCTGACCCGGCCCTGGGTCTCTGCGCAGCGTGCGCTGCTTCCTGCTTCCCAGCCCCATTGCCCTGGTTCATTTTTTTCTTCTTTAGATCGCATCGTCCTAGCCTCCAAAAACAAAGCTAATGGATAAGCGAGACAGTAATTATTGCTGCTGAGTATCTGTGCTGAACACAACCTCTGGGGACTCTTTTCTCCTCTCCGGAAAGCGGAAAGTGCGTGACGCGGCTGCCGCTGAGGGAGAAACAGTCCTCATTATGCCGTTGCCTGGGCTACTGCGCTGAGAAAGGCACCCATCCTCTGGTACAAACTCTCAGCCTCCTCCAGCCGGTGGCCCAGGCTGCGGGCGGCTATGAGTCCCCCAGAGATGGGGACCTTTGCTTGGGGCACAGGCAGGGCATCCACTCAGGCTGCAAATAGCCATGGTCATTGTGTGGACGTGAAACAGCTGCCACAACCCCCCAAAATGAATGCAGTCACTAACATGGGCTGCAAAAGTAACTATGGTAATGGAGATGGGGAAAGGGGTCTGGAGAGAGGGAAGGGGATCAGAAGAACCAGGGTATGTGATGGATGGATGCACAGACGCCTCTCCCAGGAAGGACATAAACAGCATGTGCTGCAAAGGGGCACTGATAACATTCTAAAAATTAACTGCTGCATCACACTGTGATTTGGAAGAAAGAGAACCATAGCATCCTTTTCCTGTACCGAGGATGGCAGGCTTGCTGGTCAGAAGCAGTTTCTTGGTATTGAAAATTGGGGTCTCCTGGAAGTGCTTGTTCTTGTTTAGCCAACTTCTCCCCCCAACATCAGTCACCTCAGCGTCGCTGTGTTGTAGCATTTCTTCAGTGGTGGGAGATCTTCCTCTCCACCTTGCCTTGTGCTGGAGTTACTATGAAAGCCTGGTGTTGTTGAACATGAATCACTGAAGAGAAAAAATGTAGAATGGAGGACATCGGCAGAGTCTCACAGAGAATCTCGATATACTTGGGTGGAAGATCGCAGCGCTGGGCTAAATTTAGGTTATCTATGATATAAATGTGGATGAACAATGATCAGATCTTTAAAATTTCTAGAACCAAGTCTTGGGCTTTAAAATGAACTTCATTTTGTCTCTCATGCAAGTGTAATTCTCCATTCAGTGTGTGTTTGTCTTAGTTACTCTTCTCTTGTTGCTGGAACAAACACCCAACACTCAAAATGAGGAAAGGAAAGGTTTATTTAGCTCACAGTTACTGAAGGTTTCAGCCCATATTCAGCTGGCTCCAAGGCAGAGAGGCACAGGGCAGAAAACAAGCTTTCATGGCTGCCTGCAGGAGGAAGAGCAAGGGAGAGAACAGCAGCTGCTCAGGCAGCTCACTTCTCTTCCTTCCTTACATTGAAATGCACATCACCTGCCCCAGGGGAGGGGCAGCACCTACACCCACAATAATGAATTACAAATTCCAGATTGCAGGAGGCTTTGGGGGGACACCTGTATACAAACCATAACCGTGTTCCTTTTAATTCCTTGAGTCATCTATGTACATTAGCCTTTACTGTGTCTCTTTCAATTTCTCTTCCTTATTATGCCTTAATCCACTTTTGATCCCAGCCTGCATGTCTCATCCTTGCCAGCTGGCTCTGGCTACAGAGTACATATTCCTTAGTGAGCTCTGTGGAGGAGTTTTTTCTTTGTTACAAACGAAGGTCCAGCGCAGCTCTCTGTCCGCATGGGCAGAAGTGTGGGCGCAGAGTGTGCTGTGTAGGTGTGGGATGTGACATCCTGGTAGATAGTTTACGTTTATGCCCTTCTCTACACATGCATGCGCATACACACGTGTGCACGTGCGCTCACACACACACAGTTTCGGTGCACATTTTCTTTTGCTTCAATCAACGTAAGGCGTAGGTAGTGGCTGCACAAAAAATGTCCATGCTTTTCGATGACAGATGAGAGTGCTCCTTGCTTGTTTTCCGTCTTCTTTAGGAAACTAACGTGGCAACGGTGATACACGAGCAGAAACCAAAGCCCTCGAATCACTTGAGTCATCCCTGGACAGCTTCACCGCATCTCCTCAGGATTCAGCAGGATTTAATCACACTGCAGGGCTTCTTTGATTCCTCCTATTAGCTGCCAGAAAAAGAGAAGGAGGAAGAGACAGACAGACAGACAGACAGACAGACAGATAGATGGAGGAGGAGGAGGAGAGGGAAAGGAAGAGAGGATCAAGGCGTTGCTATTGAGCAGTTCCAATTGCTGCCTATGGCTTTGATCCGGATGAGAAACATCGGGAATGATTCCCTAGGGCCGTCTTCGCTAGTCATTCTTATGCCAGAATACATGGCTGACAGATTCGGAATCCCAGTCTTCTGAGCCCTGGGGCCAATGTTTGGTCATGAACAGGTTCTTCAGAAGTTTCAAGCTAAGGGTTGCTGTGCCAGCCAGAGGGGCTACACCCGAAGGCAGTGGGCCTTGCTAGCTTTTCTAGCACCTTCCCTACGATGATGCCTGCTTTCTTCGTGGCTACAGAGTGCATCTGCCGACAGCCCAAGCCCCTCATCCTGCTGTAGTAAAGGAACCAGTGGCTGTGTCGACTTCTTGGTGCATAGAAATACTGGTAAGCAGACACCCTCTGAGGTCAGGATTTTGTCTTTTTTGTTCTCTCATGTCTCTCAAGACATAAAAAAGTACCAACAGCATAATAATCACTAAGATAATACTTATGGGACAAAAAATTAAATATCTGGGCATATTCTTACATTTTGTTGTGCAACATTTGTCTTGTTTTCCTATTGTCATATTCATTCATTCATTTATTTTTTTATACTAATAGAGAAGATGTATTATATTTTACTGCAAAATATAAAAGCGATACAGTTATGTAGCTCTTAAATGATCAATTGAACAAGGGAATGAAGAACAAAATCAAGACAGGCCTGGCTTTAAGATTTTTTGTATTTGATTTGTTCTACTTTCACATCATCTCCAATTAGCTAATAGATGTCAGTGACTACTGTAGAAGCTTGGATATCCATCAACACAAATGACAGAATAATATTTGCTTCTAAGGCATTATATGCCCCGGTGGCAGAACCTGGGTTCATATACAATTTATTTTCATGCTCAGATGCTTTTAATTTGTGTGTGTGTCCTGAGATAAGAATGTGCATGTCAAACTGCCTCTGCAGCAGGGCCAAGCTGGCCATATCTCCCCATGGAGTAACCTGATGTCTGTGGGTTAGAGCAATTTTGAACTGACCCACTGTCACGACGTTTTGTTCTGGGTAATTCAGATTCTCATCGAAGTCGCCTCTCACAATATGAACCTCGCCAGCCGGGGTCTTGAGATAGTCATAACTCTTTGGTGCAAAGGTTTCCAGTGCAGAGAATGTGCCGGATCTTTCCAGGCACCAGAAACTTCTTGAATTTAGCTGGCAAGCTGCTGCGCCAATGTGGGACGTGCAGGTCTCCCGATACCAACACCCACATCCTGCCACCCGCCTCCGCTCAGTCTGCACCACCACCGCCCTCTTCCTCAGGCTCCTCTGTCCATATTCATTTATCAAGTTCTGATAAATAATGAGTAACATGAAAAGAAATAGATATAAAATATTATTAGTCAGTATATTAAAAAAAACACTTTCAAAACAAATGTTTCCTTTCCTTTTGCCATTTCTCTGAAGTGGGTTGATTGAACAGATTGATGTTTAATTTTAAGTATAATAATACTCTGTAGAAATCAAACTATGATAGTGAAGGTTAAAACAATAGATTATTTATTAATTTTGTTTGCAAAGCATACTGAGAAACATTTTGTTTCTACCCTGAAAACAGAAGTATCCATCCAAGTTGTTTTTTCACGCTGTACAGACAGCATAATGGTGGGACAGAGGCGCCGAAGTGCTGAGGCGGAAGGGCTCATGAATTCTGAAAGGCAAAATTAGGTTGCTTCCAAGATAGAGGGCTTTATTCTAATAGGGACATAGGGAATAAACCCATAAATCACTTGTTAACTTCCCTGTCGTTGACATGTCACTCTTCTTTATGAATACATGGTACTCTTGTTGTGTGTGTTGAGAAAAATATTCAGACTCAGAAAGACAAACATTATATGCTCTCCTACAATGTGGAAATCAGAGGAAAGCAACAGGAGCAGAGGTGTGAAAGGGGTCAGAGGAGGGGTGGATGGGACCCAAGGTGTGTGGATGGGTTCCCCACACGAAGCCAGGGTGCGGCCAGGGGAGTGCGGAGGCGTTCATTGTAAGGCGCTGTTATACACACCCGCAATTCTGCGCTTGCTTTTCTCCGCACCCATCCGCATTCGCTCTCCCTTGGCTTCTGGGGTGCAGCCCCTCTTTCTGGGGTGAGATGCAATCACAGCATTGCCTTACTTTGCTTTCTCGTATGGTCAGCAATGTCGAACATGCTTTCACGTGTTGACTGGCCATTTGCGCTTCATATGAGACGCTCCTATCCATGTCAGCTGGCCATATTTTAACTGGGCCTCTAAATTTGGAGGACCTCATTCTTTCGAGTTCTTTATAAGTTCTAGATTTTGGTCATTCATCTGATCAGTAGCTGGAAAAGCAAACTTTCTCCATTCTACAGGCTGTCTCTTCACAGAGGAGGGAAGGGAAGGTCTCTCTCTTTCTTTTTTGGTGTCTGGAAAAACCTAATTATAGGTTAGAAATGGCACATCATTACTGATTCTGTGTGGGGACAGTGACTACTTAAAAGCTGACAGCGTCCGTGGAGGAAGATCCATGGAGTTTGCTTACACACAGGAGACAGTAGCCTGAAAGAAAATCTCTTAAGAAAGGGAAGCGCACGGGGATGGTGAAATTGCTGAGTATGCCGAGGAGCTCAGGGCATCCTCCCCGCTCCCACTTCCTTCCTTCCTTCCTTCCTTCCTTCCTTCCTTCCTTCCTTCCTTCCTTCCTTCCTTCCCTCCCTCCCTCCCTCCCTCCCTCCCTCCCTCCCTCCCTTCCTTCCTTCCTTCCTTCCTTCCTTCCTTTTTTTCTAACTGATTTTCAAATGTGTGAATGCTTCCACATTCCCCCAAGTAAGTGTCATTCTGTCTCATCTCCTTGCAACACCAAATGAATAAGTTAAATAAAGATTTACATCCAAAGGCCAGAAGTTAACTATGTGGTCGGTGCAAAGTGCAGTCACCGATGTGAGGTGCAGGAGCCAACCTTAGGCTGACTCAGCCATGCACAGGTGTTTAGCCTGGCATCTTATTCTGGCATCAAGAAGCGCATTACTTTAAAGGAACCCTGGAGGCCTGGAATACAACAACTAACAACTGACAAAATGAGTTTTTGCTGCATTCCACATTTGAAGAACCGTATCAAAAATAAGTTTAAAACATCAGACTCTCCTTCCTTCCTTCCTTCCTTTTTTTTTCAACTGATTTTCAAATACTGTTTTTCACTTTGTTCTCTTGGCACTTTTTTAAGCTTAAGTCCATGTTGTCTTCCAATGTTAAAGGGACCCCTCACCTCTGCATTGAACTTCCATGGCATAGAAAGGAGTGGACCACCCATCCTGAGCCAGTTTAGTTAGGCGTCCATTTACACTTTAAATTTTTTATGCAATCTGATGAGTAGATAAGCTCAGATTTAAAATTCATAAAGGCACGTTTATTGTGACAAATTGGTATGTATTAGTACTGCAGTTTTCAATAAAGATTGGCTTGTGTTGCAAAAAAACAAAAACAAAAACAAAAAATATCAGACTCATTAACATGAAGATCTAAACGGAGTTTTATGAATGAACAGAACCATAGGAGGATTAAATTTGTACTTGGCATATTTTGTATAGTCAGAAATGTGGCCTCCATCTGACAAGAAAATATTTTAAAATAGAAGGTGGAAATTACATAGGAGCACCTGGTTCATGTACACTTACCACCCGAATTAACTTCAGTAGACATCTTCGCCACAAGGCGTTGCAGTCGGCAGGAGCGTGGCCCTACACACCGAGTGAAGGACTGTGCCGGCCTCGGGAGCCGGCCACATGGCCGGGCAGCTCCCTGTCTCACTGGGCTCTTGTAGAAGTGACCCCAGTTCCTCCTGATTTTCTAACGCTTGACTCAATGGTTGGAATAACACTGAAGGGGCCAGAGATCATTTTAATTTCACCTTTCACTGCTGGAGATGTGCAAATCTGCTCAAGTGAAATTAAATTATGCCAGTAAATGCTGTAAGTTCGCCAAAGAACAATAACTAAAACCCAGTTTTTAAACTAGTCTGGTATTTTTTTCCATGTGGCTATCCTGCTCCTCCAAACACTCTGTTAAAAGTTATTAGAATTACGTGAAAACATTGTTATTGCATTATTAGGCCGGTCATTCCTAGCACTCCTGGGGCTGCTAATCACATCCCTGTTCCAGTAACTGTGCTGAATACTTATAAATTGCGTCTGTAACTCGGCCTTTCTTTTCCTCTTTAGTTTTTTTTTTTTTTTTTTAAATTTGTGTGTGTTTGGTACAGGGTCTCACTACAAAGCTTTCAGCCTCTCCTGCGCTGGGATTGTAGGCATGTGCCACCATGCCTGGATTTTGGACTCCGGCTTAGGGTGCCCAGGGTGGGGCTGGCATGGAATGCAGGACTGGGTATTGAACCCTGGTCCTGCACTTGCCAAAGCAGGAACTTAGTCCTCTATCTCACCAGCCCCCTCTTTAGGCTTTTATTTGTTTAAAGATTATACACTCTGAAACTAGTTCCATTAATTACTTTTTAATTTTCAAAGAGAATAAAAAAATAGTACCAAAAATCCCATTAGAAATGATACAGAATTTCACTAAACAAAATGATAGGAATTCAGCAGTCATTGTTATATTGCATAGTGTGGTCTTCAATTAACTGCAGTTTCATTTTGAGACTTGAGGACTCAGAACTAGGACTGACGGAAAGGGTATTCTTTGGATAGTGACCCCACTTCGCCGTGACCCTACTTGCATTCCCAGAGGCCTGCAGAGCACCTGTGCGCTGTAAGTGTTCTCCGAACTGAATTAACTGAAACACATGGACCCGGGTTGTTCTGAGCTCGCACTTAGAGATCTCATGCTCGGGAAGTGCTTCCACTCGCCACTCAGCGTGCATGCATGGGTCGGTGGGCACTAACTGGCCACAAGCTACCCTCTGTCATGCAGCAGGCACCACGGCGCAAGAGCCACTCGTGTCGTCTCCTGGCTGGGCTTTTCCTCATTTGCGGTGCAATTATTAAATGCAGCTTTGATGCTGTCACAGTTTTCTCATTTTATATCAGTGGACTGTGTTGTTTTTTGTAGCTGTCCTGTCTAGTGACTGATATGACTGTGTAATGAACTCCTCTTCATTGTATTTTGATTTTTTTCTTTTCTTTTTTTCTGTCCTTTTGCTTCTGAAGCTATAATAACTTCCAAAAAATTATGAGTGAATGACGAGATGATCAGGCTGAGTGGCGAAGGAGAGGACTCTTCAAACTAGCCATGGTCACTCTTCCCTTTGGTTTTGGTGAGTAGTGGACTCAGCCGTCTCCTCCTGGCCACATCCATTCCTGGTGCCGCCCCCGGGCAGCACTTGGGTAACCGCAGGTGCTTTATGCAGGAGAGGAATCTGAGACATGCAAAAGGATGTCCTAATTCTAAGCCAGCAGAGGTCCTGCAAAGGGTTACCCCAGGTAAGTTGCTGTGTCACTGTCTCAGCTACTCTTCTGTCATTGCTGGGACAAATACCTGACACCCAAAATGAAGTGAGCAAAGGGTTATTCAGCTCACAGTTACTGGAGGTTTCAGCCCATACTTGGCTGGCTCCAAGGCAAAGCAGCACAGGGCAGAGAGCAGCAGTTCATGGTGGCAGCTAAGAGCAAGAGGAGCCACGGGAGGAGCAGCAGCAACAATGGCAACAGAGAGTATGTCTCTCTGTCTCTCTTACATTACATTCAGGCTATCGACCTAGGCTGGGTGTAGTACGCACACCCATAATCCCAGCAGTACTAAGACCTATAATCCGAGTGTCGGATTGCCCATAATTCCAGGGGATCATGAGTTCATCTCAAACTCTAGAGGTCCCTGACCCATGACTGCATGAGGCTTTGGCGGGACAACTAGACACAAACCATACATTTATCTTTAAAAAAAAAAAAAAAAAGAAAAGAATGAAAACAGAGAATAATAACAAACTGTA